>VMDR010034080.1:0-11168 GCA_007922815.1 Macrotus californicus
AAGTCTCTGATGCTAACTCAACAGACACGCAAAGCAAATAACCAGCACACGCCACAAACACCCGAACCCTCTTTCCAAAAGCAGACTTCAAAATTAAGGCTATAGTAAGAAACAAAGAAGGACACTACCTAATGATAAAAGGAACAATCCAAAAAGAGTATATATCCTTATAATTGTTTATGCACCCAACATAGGAGCATCTAAATACAGAAAGCAAATCTTGATGAGCATAAAAGGAGAGATTGACAGTAATACTGTCATAGTAGGGAACTTCAACACCCTATTGACATTAATAGATAGATCTTCCCGACAGAAAACCACAAAGGAATTGGTGGCCTTGAATGAGATCCCAGATCTGATGGATTTAATAGGTATCTCCAGAGCATTTCACCTCAAAGCAACAGAATATATGTTCTTTTCAGGAGCACATGGAGTGCTGTCTAGGCTACACCACATGCTAGGACACAAAACAAGTCTCAATAAATTGAAATCATATCAAGCATCTTTTCTCACCTTAATGGTATAAAATTAACCACTAGAAAAAGCTGAAAAACATACAAAAACATGGAGGCTAAATAACATATTACTAAACAATGAATGGGTTAACAATGAGATCAAGGAATAAATCAAAAGGTGACTTGAAACAAATAAAAATGAGAACACAACAACCCAAAATCTATGGGACACAGCAAAAGTAGTCCTAAGAAGGAGATTCATAGCATTACAGCTCTATCTAAAAAAAAAAAACAACAACTCTCAAACAAACAATGTAGCTTTATATTTAAAGGAACTTAAAAAAGAAAAAACAAACAAAGCCTTAAGTGAGTAGAAGAAGACAATAATAAAGATCAGAATAAAAATAAATCAAATAGAGTTTAAAAAACAATGCCAAAGATCACTGAAACCAAGAGCTGGTTCTTTGCAAAAATACACATGATTGATGAACCTTCAATCAGATTCATCAAGAAAAAACAGAGAAGACCAAAATTAATAAAATCAGAAATAAAATAAGAGAAGTAACAACTGACACCTAAGAAATACAAAGGACTGCAAGAAAGTATTACAAACAACTACATGCCAACAGATCGAACAATCTGGCTGAAATGGATAAATTCCTGGAAACAAACACTCTTCCAAAACTGAATCAGGAAGAATCAGAAAATCTGAACAGACAGATTACAGCTAGTGAAATTGAAGCAGCAATCAAAAAACTTCTAACAAACAAAAGTCCTGGAACAAATAACTTCATAGATGAATTTTACCAAATATTAAAAAAAAAAAAAAAAACCTAACACTTGTCCTTCACAAACCATTCCAAAAAAAATTTTAAAAACTGAAGACTCCCAAGCTCATTTTACAAGGCCAGCATTGTCCTAATATCAAAAGCAGATAAATACACTACAAAGAAAGACAATTACAGGCCAGTATCCCAGATGAACACAGACATTAAATCCTTAAAAAAATAATTAGCAAGCCAAGTACAGTAATACATTAAAAAGACCATACATTATGGTATCAAGTGGATTTATTCCAGGGATGTAAGATTGGTACAATATCTGCAAATCAATAAATGTGATACACCACATAAACAAAATGAAGGATAAAAACCACATGATCATATCAATAGATGCAGTAAAAGTATTTGATAAAATCCAGAATCTGTTTATGATAAAAAACTCTCAGCAAAGTGAGTATAGAGGGAACATACCTCCCTGTAATAAAGGCCATATATGACAAACCCACAGCCAACGTCATACTCAACGGGAGAAAACTACAAGCATTTACCTTAAGATCAGGAACAAGACAGAGATGTCTGCTTTCACCTCTCTTATTCAATATAGAACTGGAAGTCCTAGCCACAGCAACCAAACAAAGAAGTAAAAGCCATCCAAAGTGGAAATAAAGAAGTCAACTTGTCATTACATGCAGATGAAATGATATTGTACATAAAGAACCATAATTATTCCATCAAAAAACTACTAAAACTGATACATGAATTCAGTAATGTTGCAGGAATAAAAGTAAACATCCAGAAATCAGTGACATATTTATACACCAATAATGAACTGTCAGAAAGGGTGCCAGCTTTCACAAAGTCCCACAATGAGGAAGGAAGGAAAAACATGCCTCCAGGTCCTCTGCCCAGCAGCCTGTAACCAGGAAAAGGAAGGATGGAGAAAGAAACCCTGTGGCAAGGCATAAAGTTAGTGGATGGCAGAAATTCATCAAGTCATTCTCCATAAAGATCTCCCAAACAGGTCACCAGCATGCCAGTCAACTCCTAAGCCCTGAGCATTAATGTGACTCAGCTATCCAGACCTCTATAGTGAAAATTTTACCTCTTTCTAGAGTGGGCTAATAACATATGTTAACCCTCTTGGAAGGCATAACTCTTCAAGTCCTCTGAAATTAAATTAAAACACACCCCTAATATATATTTTTAAAAATCACTTCTATATATAAAGTCAAATTTATCATGTGCCCTATGCTCTTTCATACTAGCTTTAAGATCAATTTTCTCTTTAAGAAATTGCTACTTCAGTTCACCCCTGTTTTTATCGCTTACTTGTAAAAAGTCTCCTTTACAAGAGAAGATAAAAATATTTAATATTGTTTATAAACCAGTTGGTCTTAATTTTTATAATTAATTTTTAAATACTAGTATACATCTTAAAATTACTTCCTTTTATGACTTCTATTATTTTGCTACCAATACAAGTTTATCGTAAAGCATAGTTAACTTGGGCAGGTAATGTTAGCAAACAAATTTCTCATTCTTGTGTTATTAACTGCCACAGATTAAACCATGAGGAGTTATCTCATGGTATGAAGCAACATATATGATAGTATCATTTTCCAATATACTTAACTCTCAGTTTGCAAGCTCTTGACAGATAGTAATTTATAGTTCTGATTCAGTCCAGTGTCTTATCTGTTTCTGTGACCCAATGCCTCCTCTCTGGACTTGAAAATAATAAGAAGTTGCTCTTCACCTTCTGTCCTACAGCTGGACCACTCAATTATTCCAGCCACCTTCCATCCTCTCCTTATCATTTTTTCTTCTGGTTCTAAAAGTCTTGTGCCTCGAGATATCAAAGGGCTAAATGCTTGGGAGTTTCTCTTTACAAGTCTTCTTTACCTTTTTATTTCTATCAGCGTCACAATGACAACGTGCCATTTCAATAACATTCATTTTCTTTCTAACATGGTTGTACTTTTCTTTGTGTGGAAGTGGGCATCGTGAGCTAGGCCAACTTTATTGTTCCCAAGTTTCAAGGTCAAGTCATGAAGAATAGCTGCCCTAGAACGGGAAAGGCTATACTGGGAGTGCAAAGTCAAAAGCTGCCCATTCTTGCAAACTGCCATAATATTTAAAAGATAATTATTCAGGTGAGTCCAGCCCTTTTATCAATGAAATGAATGTGGTTTGATAGTTCAATTAAAAAAAAGAGAATATTTATACAATGGGTTACTCAACAACAATTGAACTGGAATTTAATTAAAAATTGTAATGATATAGGAACATCTTTATGATATAATGATAAGAAAAATGTACAAGACATATTAATTGAGACAAGATAGTAAGAAGCTAGAAAAACTCCTTGGTAAGTGAAATAAGAAAACTGAGATAGACAGTTGAACAAACTGGCTGATCAATTTACAGCCAGATACAAAAGGTCACTAGGGTGGAAAATCCTGGGTGTCTAGCAACAGGCAAAACAGGTGCTAAACCTCTCCCCTGCGGTGTTCCTTCCTCCCCTGGCTTAAAGGTCAGACCCTCCCTGGACCTTTTCTCCCTATAGATAACATCTACGCCTCAGTTGAATTTCGGCTCCAGGCCCAGAAGTTTAGCAAAACCAAGTAGGCAACAGCAGGACCAGCTGCCATGACTCCTCAGTCCTGCTGTGGCCCTGACCAATCAAAGGAGACCATGATCCTGAAAGGGCATATCTAGCAAAGCTGATGAGTATTCTGTTGAGATTCTCTCCTAAAACCTCCCCTAAACTTCCAGGCTTTAAAAACCCTGCAAACAAAGGTCTCAGTACTCACTCTCCCTTCTGGGAAAGATCTGCAACCAGGGGAGCAATGGGCAGTGGTAGCTCGTCCCCGGCTAACCACCCGAACCTGTCTCCAAGACCTCCTTTTTTCTCACTTCTCAGTGAGCCAAAGCAGCCCCACCTAGTCTGCCTCCTATTGCTTCCTCTACTTGAAGCCCTTCCTTGTTTCACTATCCCCAGCTTTAATAAAGATATTCTCAAAACCGCCTGGACTCTTGATGTGAAATCACTAGGCCTGGTTCCTTTCTGGCAACATTATGTACGACCTTAACTGGATAAAGAAAAAAATTCATACAAAAAAAATGACAAGATATAACTCTGTCAAAATGTCATCCTCAAAGTATGATGCAAATTTGTTTTCTTGCTTTTTTAGACTTCTATGTATATTGACAGCCTTCTATGGTAAGCATGTACCCCTATGATTATGAGATAAAAAATTTATAAAAGAAAAATTAGCTAATGTTTATCATCATATTTGACCATATTTTAAATACTTATGTGTCATTCAACGTACTTGTATCACCATGAATTTTTATAACAAATATTGCTAGGGAAGCATTATCTCCATTTTACTGAAGGTAAAACAAATTCAGAGAGATTAAATAACATTTCCAAAACAATACAGGGAGAAACAAGCAACACTAAGACTCAAACACAAGTCTGTCCCTTTCAAAGCCTGTTCTCTTTCCATTGTTACTATTGAAGGCAAGAATAATCCTTGTAGTTTCCACCTCCCTGATACACTTCAAAGAAATACAGAAGAAAAAAGTAGGAATCAGTCAATTTAAGGATGAAAAGGGTTAGCAAGGATCAGGTTGGAATGGATCCAAAGTCTCATGGGACAATATGCAATAAGAAACTTCATTCTGGAAAAAAAATCCTATAGGATTTACTTTGGGCAAACCTATCGCAGTCCCTTCCAGCAGGACTGTGTGTCATTGTGGAATGCTTGTCCTATATTCCCGGACAAGTGACGAACAAATTCACGCAGACTAGAGGAATCCGGTGGAGAAAAGGGATAGCTTGGCCACTCTCTCAGAGAGAGAGGGCCCGCATGGCCACTCTCCCACAGACGGAGGGTGCCCTTACCCCTTGCCTGGACAGGCTTTTATTGACACTTCAGGATGGTTCTAATTAACTATGCACAGGTTCACCTTGGGTGGATACCTTTTACAGATAACAAAGGAAAGAATGTTGCCAGTTGCTTCAAAGAGAAAGGTCATTTACAAATGTAAAGGAGAGAAGGCTGGGCTGTTTACTTTCATGCTTGGAAAGTCTAGCACAAGTCACAGTAAACTTCTGCTGTCTCCATCCCAGGTGAGGGAGTTTTTGCAAGAGCAAGTTTCAAAGCAGCCTAGGGACAATGCAGGCCTGATTCCCCACGGGAGACCAATCCATGGATGTTCCCTGCACGCCAACACACATCTGTCTGCTTTCAGAACAAGAGCTGAGCCACAGGTCACATCTCACACGAATAGGTTCCCCATACAAACCATCATGATTAATTATTAGATGACTTCTTTTTTAACTGTAAGGAAACAAAAATAAACCTTATTTTAAAAAACCCATTATCTGCTTGAACTGATTTAGCATATCACTACAGAAGGATATATCTATTTCAAAAGAAGTTTCCTCTGACAGTTCCAGAATCAGGTAATTTCTGGAAAAAATCAAGTCTCTTCCTTCAATTGAAGAAAAAATACTTTGTTGGGGACTGAATAGAGAAAGTTATTTGTCACTAATTTGTGATATTCTGAGTAAATATCAGCTTCAAGTGATTATTCTTTCTACAGTAGTCTGGTCTTTCTCAGTGGTTTGAGACTTCCCAGATATAAGACATACGAGTTTTGCATGGAACTGCACTTTCTTCTACCCTGTTATTTTAGTATACTAAGCCAGTGTATGTACAATAATCTTTAAAAAAACATATCAACTTATATGTCTTGATATATTAATTAGGGTCTTTCAGAGTTTAAACTTGATATATCCAAAGCAATTCAAATATAGTGGGTGGAAAAGAAAGAATGGCCAAAATTATTGAGGTTGAACATGAACAAGAATGAAATAAAAGCACAAAATTTCTTCTATTTTCTTAAAGCTGACCAGATTTCACTATACTGAACCATTGGGGGAAAAGCAGGGTGAATAATAATAAAACTTGAGATCAGTAGAGGAGGAGTTCATTGTAAACCCAGTCTCATCGATAAGTGCTTTGTTTTTAGCCTTCAGAATAAAATATTTATTCATTCACAATACTTATCCAAAGTCATTCAGTCGACACGCACTTACTGAACACCTATTACATCCTAGCAGAGGCAGCTTCAGGTGCGGGCAACCATGGGGGTACCCAGGGTCCCACAGTCACCAGGGTTCTGCTCTTGTTTTAATGCTCTGCTCTTGTTGTCTTAAGATTCTTAATAATTTTTGAACAAGAGATCTCATATTTTAGTTTTTCCGTGAGCCTCACAAATTTTATGCTAGATACTGGAATATAGCAGGAAACAACAAAGACATAATTTGTCTTCTCACATCATTTACATAAATAATAAAATCATTGTACAGTTAATAAAATGTTATTAATTATGTAGTAGGAAAGTGTAGAAGAATATTATGAATACTGACAGTGTTTCGAAGATCTATTATGCTCTTTAAAAAAATAAATGAAACACAAAATCTACTATCAAAATGATAATGCACGTATATGTTTTCTATTTTTTCCCATTGCTTCTATCTTGGCCTGAGGAGAGTTGAAATCCAGTTCTTTTGCGGTTTATCCCCTCAATTCTGCTGACCATTATTGTGCAATAGTTAATATACTTAAGGGTAATCTAAGACATCACAAACCAGAACCACATCTGTGGCTTTTTCTGTCTTTGCCTTGGCAATTCTTATTCACAGTGCTTGATCTTGTGGTAAAATGAGGTTGTAATCTGGGATTGCAGTTTTGGTCATGTTCAAAAGATGAGTCAGGGATGAGTGCTATCATTAGTTCCTGTGATGTGAAGTTTAAAAAGAGCTTGTCCTGCCATATTTCAGGGGAAAGTCTGAATATATCTTCATTCACCATTTTAAGTAGTAAGACATTTCATAGTTATGTTGGGTCTTTTCAGGTTATTAAGAGAAAAGAAATACTTTCAACCTAACATAGGTCATGATTGTTTGCTGTAAGAATAAACAAGAAAAAAAGCAAAGGACATATGAAAAGATTTGCTTTTTCAAAACCCTTGGCCTCTTGGTGCTTTCAATCAGTACTGAAGACACAGTACCCCTTTTATAGAATGCTGGCCTAGGGACTCAACTCTGTATATCTTTCTAAAGCTACTCAGCTGCATTTACAGTTCCAACCTGTTCCACTCCTGATGACATTCTTTCTTTTTGAGTACCACTCTGCTCCCTGGTCAGATTTTTTGTGTTTTATATTCAGATTCACCAGGAGAGAACAAATCTGATTAGAAAAGACTTAGAAAGTAAAATCTCTTTTGGTCATTTCCTTACAATCTGGTGTGAACACAGCTTCTAGAAGAAATTCCACATCAGATCATCTCTTAGGCTGTTGGCCATCACACAGTTGCTCCTGCCTCAAATTCCAATCTCTAGTTGAAGCTAGGGTTTCAGTACCAATTGACCAAAATATGACAATCTCTATACGTTGTTTAAGAGGCTTGCATACGACAACCCTCAGATTATCACTGATGTCTCAAGGAAAAAAGATGGAAGGAGGAGAGGGAGAGAGGGAGGGAAGAAGGAAGGAAAGAGGGAAGGAAGGAAAGAAAGGAAGACAAGAAAGGAAGGAGAAAAGGGAGAAAGAAAAAGAAAGAAAGAAAGAAAAAGAAAGAAAGAAAGAAAGAAAGAAAGAAAAGAAAGAAAGAAAGAAAGAAAGAGAAAAAGGAAGATAAGGCTGATTGTTTTATGTGAGTTTTAGGGAAAGCAAAAATATTGGCAAGTTTTTAAAGTTCCACAGTAGAGAAAAAGGCCATCTCTCACTACTGCTTAATATGTGCATACATGTGCACATATGTGATATAAATGGGGTGCAGGAATTTAAAGGAGATAGCTGGAGAACATGAAAGCCATGGGAAGAAGAAATCAAAATTTTTCAAATCTGTTAACTGCCATGTCAGTTTTCATTTTTCCTATGTATATTTAAGTCTTCTGATTTGCTGACTTAAGAATTAAGCTGTTTACATTATAACATGTATTTCCACATTTGAAAATAAAAAGATTAGTCAAAGAGGAGAAATCTATGGACAAATTCCCAAAATGAATGATGAGCAGGATTTCAGGACCCCTGCTGGAAGGTTATGGCCCCACCAAGACGGTGCTGTTGCACCCATGGTGCTTGATAAAGGTGTATTGAGTAAAGGGAACTTTTTAAGTGTTTCTCATTATTGAAGGCTTAAAGGTCAGGGTATAATTAGAATTGCCAGTTAGCCATGGATTCCTTAGGTCAAAGGAAGTCATACATGAGATTTTTAACTCTCCACCACAGATCTCCACCAAATAATCACTGCTCACAGGTACTCCCCAGCCGCTGACTTGTGTGCCTGCCACAGCTCCACCTGTGTTTCAATGGGCTTTCTCTCCGTTGAACTGACACTGCCTCAGAGGCTTAGCTTTCCTTCCTCCTCATGATTCAGAAATCTGATGTAACCTGACAAAGGGAGGAGGAAGAAGCCTCTGTCTGACATGGTGACATACCTGGCTTCTTTTCCTACCGAACTTCTGAAGCTTATACAGGCAGCCCAGCTGCATCAGCCATGTCAGTTTAGGGAACATGGTAAGGAAACGGGATCAGGAGTGGGAGATTGCTTGCTTTTGGAAGCCAAAGAAGCCATAAAATAAAGGCAGGCTCCTGTGTCAATGAATTGTTGGAGATGGTAGATTCACTGAGAATCACAGAAATTGTAAAAGGAGATGAAATTTAGAGATCCTCTATGGGAATTATCAGAAATTTGCTCTGTGTCTTAAAAGACATGTGTAAATTACACCATTACACCTTCCCCCAGCTCCCCGGGCCCCCAAATGCAAGCCATTGTATATGTAGGTACAAACCAGTATTTGATCTAACTCTGAACTTCCACAATGACAAAATTACTTAGCCTCTCCAACCTTTGTTTTCTTCATGCATAAAATGTTTCCAGCTAGATATCAAACCTTCCTTTCAGGCCAATGAAATGTCTTAATTCTAATACAGGATTTCCTTTCAAACAAGATTCATTCAGGAAGTTTCTAGGAGCCAACCACAACTCCCCAGCTATCTTTGTGAGCTTTTATAATTTCCAGTTGGAAATCCCTATTTCATTTCCAGAAACAGAACCAGTAATGCCTCCTATTCTTCTGAGATGGTAAGAAGAGCAAATAAAGCATGCACTGGAAGTTGGATATCTGAATTGCGCAAGGCTATCTGCTAAGACATGATGTGAACCACCATATTTGCATGTCCTCTTAAGCATTACCAACACCACTTCCTCAGCCACCACCACATTCTGTGAATCATTTCCAAGGAAATGGGCCAGCTCTGTATTTAGCAATCAAATAATCTCAGTTTCTTGAAGTAGACTTTTCACCAGAGAAGAAACAGGAAGGTAAAGTGGTTTGTCCCCACAGCTTTCATAAAATCTGAAGAATGTAAACAAAGGAAGAACACTTTTAATTTAACAAAAGGAAAATGAAATGTCACACATCCGAGCAAAAGTTAAGGACATGTTATATAAGTGGATCCATCATCATAATAATAATAAGGTATAAAGCTAAGGCAATATCTGAGTCACTTAATAGCCATTTTTTTCCCTCAAAACACATTGCTTGTAAAGAGCAGACTGCCCTGTTCCTGAGTCCTCTCCTCGCCTCACCTGGTGTTTGTGACCCTCGCTCTTGGTTCTCTCGGAGCCTGTTTTATTTCTTTCAAACAAGATCGTCATCAAAGTTTAAAAGACAAACTTCCTGGCAAACAGCCTGAAGTCATAACCACACAGACAGCATTTCCACACCAATCATAACTTTATCAGTTAAATTAAAATATGGTGACAATTCTGTTTAAATAAAAGCTCCAAATTTGTCTCAAATGTCAACAAATTTAACATCAGGTTAGAGCAATCCCCTTTCGTCAGATTTCTGTCTCCGTTAGATAAACCACGACTCCTCCGCCTGTTCATGGGACAGTGAGTTTAAATAGACAGTTGATGGAGAAGAAATGCAGCTGAAGTGGAAGAAAGAACGTACTCTTCATTCAGCCCGATCCTCCAGGCTTTGGAGGAAATTATCCACCACCCCTGCATTTTCTCTGCTGCTCTCTCATTCCCCACTCTCATTCCCCATTCCCATGATATTAACTCCTGCCCTTGCCTCCAAAGTATGCGTGCAGCTTTCGTATTGAGGGACAACACTGCACCGGCATAGAAAGTTGGTCTCCTATCTGAGCGTAGTGTTGTGATTGGGAGCAGGCAAAATGCCTGACTTCTGCTGCACACACCCAGACACAGCTGGGATTTTGGGATGTCCTTAGCTGAGTTTCCTGGGTGGAATTGGGTATACTTCATAGTCATTGTTAGCTCATGGAAAGGGCGGCTGCTGATCATGAATCAGAAATTTTCCACTTGAGCTGGGTATAATCTTGGCAAAAGCCAAATTCTAGAAATGGTTTGGAACAAGAAGGAGTGTTTTTCACATTGACACAAATTTCATTAGTTTGCATTATCAAGTCCTAAAGGAGAATCGGGTAGACACTGCAAAGTCAAGCACACAGGATGAGAAGCAGTTTTCAAGAGTCTGAGGAAATGTTAAAGTCAAGATTAATGTATTAGTGGTTCTCATTCACTATACAATTAAGTTATAAAGTCTGTATTTTAAATGACAATATGTGTGTTAAATTGTAAGCATACAAGAATTTACTTTGTGGCTGGTAAAATTCGTTTTATTTTTAACGATTCGTTTTATTTTTAATGTTTATTTTTTAAAGCAAATATATTCCCATGATTTAAAATTCGATAGACAAAGAAGGTAAAAGGTCTTTCTCTCTCACTTTTACCCTGTATACCCCGTTCTCTACCCTCTTCTGCTCTCTTCTCTAACTAACAATCAAGGCCATCTCATTTTTGCTGACCTCTCCTA
>VMDR010034081.1:0-11154 GCA_007922815.1 Macrotus californicus
AATTTAACATATGCACATAAAAAAGCGTATTAAAACAAATTACATTCTTACAGAATCAATTTCAATTTACTAAGAATTTCAAGTAATTTTCAAATAATTTTTATTTCTACGACAAAACTATATAAATAAATTGTAAGAAAGAAAAGATAAAGATAATGAAGGAAAATATCTGGCTAACATTTTTTTATGTCAAAAACTTAAGAGTTATTTAGTATAGAAAAAGAAGAGGTCAAAAAGAAAAAAGTAGAAAAGAAAAGCCAGGAAAAGCCATGTTAATGGCATTTGTAGATAATTCACTGGTTTATTACAGCAAGTATACCAAAGGTCATGGGTAGAGAAAACTTGTAATAAATTTGTGTTTAATACTGTTGTTAAATATTTCACTCACGTCATCTAACCTACAATAGATGTGAGAGAAACATAACATGAATAAACTTACGTTCCTCTTCTTTAGGGTCAAGCTGTGTAACACTAACAGACAAGCGGTCCACACGTTCTTGTAATGAGTTAACTCGGAAGGAAAAACTATGTGCTTCATTGAATAACTCCCCAAAAATATCTTCAGCATATTTACCTAAGCAAAAATAAAACATATACCATAAAATTTAATGTGATGAGAGATAAATATCAAACAATTAAATATTTAAAGGTATTGTCCTGATAAATTTGGCGTTTTCTAAAACTAGTTTAAACTTTAAACCTTGAAGCAACCCAATTGTGACAGAGTCGAAAAACAACTCAATCCCTGGGAAATCTGTTTTATGTAATTTACGTCTGAAATGGAAATGCTTGACCTGCTTTATCATATCTACCTATCTGTTGAGGGTCAGAGAAGATTATAATATAAAAGTACATATATAAACAGAAAAAAGAGAAAGTACATACAAATAATGTCTTTTAACCTCAATTCAGCATTCATAACTAGACTCTACGTCAGAGCTACATTTCAGGTAAAGTGGCAGAATCCAGAATTCCTCATAAGCCTAGTAGGTGACTTGTCTCAAGTATGCCCAAAATATAAATTCTCAAAATCTGTGAAATAATTTATATTCTCTCTTGTTTCAGTTTCTTAAAAAAATCATCATAAATCTAAAATCACTGTATTTCTCTAGTTAGGTAAATTTCCATTACTGAGAAGAATAAGGTAAAAACAATCTATTCTAAAAGGAGTTTCAGATGACGTACAATGAAAAACCATTCAAGTATATTTAGAACATATGCACTAACGCATAATTACAACATAAAGACGAGTCAATTACTATCTGTACTTGCAAACAGAAAAAAATCGATGGCTGTCCTAAATCAAGACGTTTCAGACCCAAGCACAATGTCTAGGTTCAATCTAGCTCAATAGTGAGCTCTATCAAGACAGTTCCTGGAATTCCTGCTGCTGAACTCTGGGCCTGCCAGGAGCAGGACTTCTACAGCAAGCATGTCTGGGAAGCTGTGGCCCCAGGCCCTTTCTGCTGCTATAAACGGGGTCTCCGCAACCAGAGGGAGCACACAGTTCTTCTTAAAATTGAAGGCGTTTATGCTCGAGATGACACTGAATTCTGTCTAGGCAGATGTGCTTATGTGTACAAAGCAAAGACCACCACAGTGGCTTCTGGTGGTAAACCAAACAAAACCAGAGTCATCTGGGGAAAGGTAACTCGTGCTCATGGAAACAGTGGCATGGTGCGTGCTAAATTCCGAAGCAACCTTCCTGCTAAGGCCATTGGACACAGAATCCGTGTAATGCTGTACCCCTTGAGGATTTAAACTTACTGATAAATAAATACATAACAACCCCGACTGTGTGGCTCTGTTGGGGGCCCTCTGGCAAAGTGAAGGATTCCAGGTTGGGGAAGGTGGTTGAGTCCCTGGTCAAGACGCAAAGGGGAGCCAACTGATGGATGTTTCTCTCACACGTCGATGGTTCTCATCTTTTTCTGCCCCCTTCCCCTCTCAAATAAGTAAATAAAATCTATTTTAAAGAGTAAAAAAAAAAAATTCCTATGACAGAAAAGTACTAAATACTCATTAAATGAATTCATTAATCTCACCAGTTTATATTTGAATAATGCTGCATTTTTTCAAAGCATCAATGTATTATCAGTTAAGCGAAAAAACATTTACTGAGGTCTCACTCTGTGCCAAGTAGGTGTATGACCTACTAAATACACCATAAAGTAAAACATTAAATTCCTGTCCTAGAAGATTTTATAATCTTTAAGAAAAAACCCAGAACTTTAATATCTCTATAGTATTTTTTTAAGGATAGTTTTGTATATATTCATTTACTCACAGTTCTTTAAACCAAAATGACTGAAAATGTCTTTATGTGCCAAACACTGTACCAGACCTGGGAAATACAAAATGATTGGAAGAAGGTCTCTACCATTGACAGGTTTTCAGCAAACACTTAAACACATGAAAAGCACCCTAGCTCAGCTGGTTAGAGCATTGTGCCGATACCTCAAGGCTGCAGGTTCAATCCCTGGTCAGGGCACATACAAAAATCAACCAATGAATGCATAAATAAGTGGAGCAACAAATCGATGTTTCTCTCTCTCTCCCCCTTCCTCTTCCCTCCTCTCTCTCTAAATAAATAAAGTTTAAAAGATAAAAAAAATAGCCTTGACTGGCGTGGCTCAGTGGTTGAGTGTCAGCCTGCTAATCAACGGGTAGCCGGTTTGATTCCCAGTCTAGGGTGCATGCCTGGGTTGCAGGCCAGGTCCCCAGTAGGGGTGTGTGAGAAGCAACCACACATTAATGTTTCTCTCCCTCTCTTTCTCCCTCCCTTTCCCTCTCTAAAAAATACATAAATAAAATCTTTTAAAAAAATAAATAAGAAAAGCATTTTAATAAATAAGTCCAACTCTTTGCTCTATTGGCTTTAAGATCTTGGTATCAATTTCTTCACTTATGAAAACAAGGATAAAAATATCTGCTTCAAAGAGAAGTTATAAGTGCCCTGGCCGGGTGGCTCAGTTGGCTGGAACGTCGTCCCACACACCAGAAGGATGCAAGTTCAATCCCTGGTTGGGCATGTACAGGAGGCAATAATTGATGTTTCTCTTTCTCCTCTCTCCCTCCATCTCTAAAATCAATAAAAACATATCTTCAGGTGAAGATTTAAAAAAATTATAAGAATAGGAGACACAGTGAACAGAGGACCTGATAGGGTAACCTAATACAGGGTAAGAAACTCAACAATATGCAGCTCTTACTATAATCTGAAGAAAGAGCCAAAAGAAGCTGGTGTAAAATTATTCCTTTACTCATTAATGTGAGGGACAGAGATGTGAGGGACAGTGATGGAAGACACAATTCCATCCCTCAGGAGCTTAGTTTAATACAGGGATCCTTAACATAGAGTCTGAGTCTGTATACCACCTGAAATTATATGCAGATTTTTAAATGCATTTGCATTTCTGGAAAGAAGGCCCATAGTTGGTCAACAGATTTTTTTAAAAGAGTCTATGCTACCCCCACCACAAGTTTAGGTGTAAGTACCTCAATGGATAAGATCAACACTCCATCAGTTCCCTTTTCATACCCTCTCTTACTTTCCAAACCTACCTCTTCCTTCCCTCCCAGAGAGAAGTGAAAGGAAGAATGTTTGCGATGCACAACTGACTGTGTATGTGCCTGAATTTCAACCAACCTGACATTTATTGTGCTGTTTCTCAAGAACCTACAAATTCTCAGTATCTGTGACATTAAAAGTCTAAGTCCTCTCGTCCAACATTCTATGTCTTCCATAATCAGGTGCTACCACACTTCTCCAACCATTCGTACTTCAACCCCCTTATGCATTTATTTATTCACATTTCATTCAGCAAGCCTCCTGTCAGGACTTGACTTTATGCTTCTCTCTTTTCGCAGTTCCTGTAATCGAAAACTCATGATTTTAATTATAAATATGTGCATACTGTTCAGAATGGTTTCAGTACTCACAGTATTGACTCTCCAATTAAACTGGGGTGTGTTCTTTTGGAACAAGAACCATGTGTTGCCATCTGCCCCTTGTCTATGTATCCAGTTAGTTTCATTGAGCCAATCTATCCATTCTCCTCCACCGTCTATCTTGCTATCTATAATCTGTCCAATTTTCTAAATTTTCTGTGCTGGAGATCAAGTAGTAGGCTGCACCAGCTCATCTGGGCAGTATGAACTGACAATATTCAACAAGAAAAAGGCTGTGGGTAGAAAGAATGGTAAAAGACCCCACAGTAATTAAGAGTACCGAGAGTTGTTAAGATGAAAATAAAATGGGAAAGGATTTTGTTAGAGGAAATTTATATAAAGTGAATTCTTGGTTCTCAGTAATTATGTATTATAAAACAGAAATGCGTTCTATCATGAAAAAAAAACCTGGGATGTCCACTTTTGTGAGGAAGAGGTCAGGATGACGTTGCTCTCCAAGCCATGATGGGCCCTGCAGTTCACCTTCCCTGCTGTGTTTCCTAGCACTTTTGGTGCTAACAATCGTACCAAAGTGGACAATCTCAATTACCTAGAACCATTTTGAATAGCCAAGTTTTCAAAGTAATTCAGAGATTATTTAATACATTAATTATTTTTACTATTTTGGATGGAAACTGATATAAAGTCTATTCTAAGCTTCCTGTCTTAAGTAGAACACAAAATCAAACATAATTTAACCATGTCTTGAGGCCTTACAGTCATGAATTGATTATAAAAATCAATCAATGTCTCAGGCTAGAAAACAGTCTTGAAATGTATATTTGCTTTCACATTAAATGGCCTCTTTCCAGTTTTTATGTTGCTTCTTCTCTTGGACAACTTCCTCTGCTGGAAATTACCTCTTTTGGCTGGCTTCAGTAATGCTTGCTTCTATTGAAATATATTATCTCCCCTACCTCCTCGTTAATGCTCGGAAGCATAAATATTTGAACATCAGATCATCAAATCTGTATGAACCACCAGAGCAAAAGTAAAACCAACTCTGAGAAAGGGACCAGGGGCTTGTTTACTCTGGCCGTCTACAGGACTTCTAACTTTAATTCCAGGTTCGCCACTACAGCAAGTGGGAAAGCCACCAGGAAACTTAATTCCAGGGCAGTAAACTACTGTTACACCTTGCCAGTGTAAAATATTTTATCAATTTTCTCTGCTTCTGAATTTCTACACTGCTTATAAAATGCCTCTATAGCAGCTCATTCCAAATCTGCAGGGCCCAAACCTAATTTAGTTATGTTTTGGCCAATGTAGTTTTATTTTAAGGGTCTGGCCACAGCATGACCGTGCGCATTCACTAACAGGCGTTGTCGCTAAACTGTGTGAGATTTGAAAATTTCTTCAGTTTTTACTTTTAGGTTAAGTAGAAACAGGTTAGTACTGCAAATTAACTACCTTAATCATTATATTAGTTCTAAACTCTATGTTGGGAATAAATGTAAAACAAGACGCCAGTATGAAACTTGAAATTCATTTTAATTTTAAGAAATATTTTAACCAAACTTATTGTCATTTCTGTGCTCTTAAAATGGATTTTAGTATTAACATGCAGATGTCCTCATGTACATGCATTACATGTAAGTTCTATATATGAAGTTATGTTATGTCAGATTCAATTAGTGCTAGACCACAAAAAAATGTTAGCAAATACCTTTAAACAATATAATTAATCATATGTGAATACAGTATCTGGGACTCTTCTTTTGACTTTATTCTATATTAACTTTCTCAAGGAAGAAACAAGTCAACAATAATGTTAGTGATTCACTGCCAATAACTAACCTGAAAAAATAACCACCAAAAGGGACAAGGAATACACTTCAATTCAAATAAATAACTTTTTAATTTATTCTTACAACTGATTTCATAGGCAATATGACATTTGATGCTCTCACCAATAGCACTCAAACGTAACTTTTATGTTGCTCTAGCTACATGTATCTATGTCCAAATGATCTCACTTGAACCAAATAGATTAACAACCTCTCTTTATCTTGGGCTAAGTACTCAATTATAAAAAGAAAGAAAAAAAGTTAAAAGGTAAAGAAAAGAAGGGCCAATCTTGCCTGTAAGGACACACTATGCGGGAGGTTATGAGAAGATAAGTCTAAGACCATTTAGATAATATTTCTAGGCCAAGAACATCTTGTTTTATCTTTAAAATGAAAGATAAATGTCTTGTAAAAAGCTAACTCTTCAATTCAAAAGATAGACTGGATTTATTTTTTTTAATTCTCTAACATTAAATAATCTCCCATTATTCTAAATTTAAATCCTTAACCTAGTTGCTCTGTTCTGCAATCTTATAAAATGGGAACACACTGCCTCTCCCTCCTCCCCTGGAAGCCCTTCCACGGCCTTTTCTTGTCTGGCCGGCCGGGGTGCCTTCTGTCTGTCGGGGGCCAGGCTCACTTGCTAGTTTCACGTCATGCTGCCTATCAGACTCTTGACTGATACCCTAACATCTTGGAGACAACTCATTTGAATAACCCAATCTGTTGATATTGACTACCCCATACCTTTCACTTGTAGTTACTTGATAGTATAAATATATTTCCCTAGGTCAATAAAATATATGTAAAGAAAGAGACACTAGCATCCCAAAACATAAATAGTTAAAGCCTCTGAAAAAGTAAACAGCAATAACAAGCAAGCAGAAATATAACTCTGGCTCTCCTTTCACAGATCAAATCATACTTTAAAAGCAATCTCAGAAATTCTTATCCATCAGGTGATTATGTTCCTAAAGATTCTGTCCTTATTCCCCTTTCCCAGAGGAAACACACAGGGAAAGAAATGATTCTAAAACATTAATTTCATTTAAAATGACTACATTTTTCAGGATAATTTTGTATTCTCACGAAATATCTTCCTCTCTCCCCAAGTAATCACAAGAACATCTTCTTAATTAATACTCTAAAGCATTACATTCTGATTTGGAAGTAATATTTTTTAGTTGGTATAAAAATACTTACTTAGGCTACTTAGTTGTCTAATTATATTTGCCAAGGAAATATTGGTCACACATTCCAGTTCATTCTTAATGCCTCTGGGCAGTGCTGTGTGGCACAGGTGCCTAGGGTCGATGTTTCTTTTCACGAGCGGCATCCTGAGCTCAACCTCTGTGCCAGTTCACCTGTGGAAAAATCAAATAAATTAACACTATTTAATTTCAGCTAACACAGAGTGAGACCTTATTTTTCACCTTTAATATTTGTTGGTATAAGACAATGAAAATGGGATCACCTAACTAAATGAATCAAAATTGATTAACCTTCTTTTATCTTCAATTAATAGAATGTCAACATTTAAAACATTTTTAAAAATTCCTTACTTTTCATATCAGTCGCTTCACAGTGATTTCATAATCACCATCACTATTATTCTCACAAAGCCACTGTTTTTACTTTACTACAACTAGGGGTTTGGTAATTATGAACTGGTTTGAAAGGTCCTCTCTAAAAAAGTGCCAAAGAGGATTAAAGCAGCTGAAAAAGTAGTATCAAATTTACATTTTCACATATGGAAGAAATAGGGGTCACATTCTAAACCTGACAGGCTCAGGGGAGGCCTGTGTGGGCAGGTCTTACAAACTCAGAGACCTACAGGATGATCTGAAATTAAAACTTCCTCACTGAAAGTGAGTCGTGGGGGATACTCTTGTAATACCTTCCTTGACAAAAGTCAATCTTGACCTTAACACAGCCTTGCGTCTACAGTAACACACCTTTGAAATGTCAGAGTGAATCCCCTTTGTCCAGACCCCTCGGGCACTATCTCCCACCAGAGCAGAGAACTCCTCATTATTACCTTGTTGCCCGAACCCCACCCCCAGGTGCTGGAAATACTGTTTACTAGTCTATACCCATCGATGTAAATGAAGTATGTGTCTCTCCATTTCACTCTCTGTTCCTTCTCCTGCCTCCTTAACCTACCACCAATGGATTTCATGTAACCACCCCCTGCACCTGGTCTGTGCCTCCTCCTTTGATTCTAACACACAAAACAGGCTGCAAAACTGCCATTCTCTAGAGCATTTCCTCAATCCACTGCGATTGTGCTTCCCAGCAACTGTCTCAAATTAACTCATAAAAATTCTCTACAGGGTTGGACATTTTTTATGTTGACACACATAAAATGCATCAGGTGTCCAACAGCTCAGAGACCAAATAGTTCAAGTAGCCCTGCATCCTCAAACTCATCAAAACCAACCAAATCTTTATTTAATTGATCAAAGAATTCAACCTTCTTTGGAATTACAGTCAGTCCTTACTTCCCAGGCTTCCCATATGCACAAATGTCACACCAGTCCCTAGCAATGGTTCCAGTCTCACTCGCCACAGTACATTAACTGTAACTGCATAAATACAAACTTGTTTTGTTAGGACTCCAGTCCACACATCACTATATTAACAAGAAATGCACATAATCATCAGTGACCAATCACGCTGCTTCCTTTCAAAGTAGGTTGGTGATTGGTTACTCCTCGACTGTTCCTCAATCTGCCTACAGACAGCAACGCATATAGCTGGGTACCTTCTTGCCTCCCAAAGATAAACCCATGTGAAGTTTTACAAAACAAGTAACTAAAAGAGGGAAACGGCCAACAAAGGTAAAAATGCAGCAAAGAAACAAAAAACGATAATGCTAAAAAACAATGAAATTCAAACTGAGTGTAACTGGAGTAATAAAAGAAACAGCTGATCACAGGAATGTTGCCACTGCCACTGTCTGAGACTCTAGACAGACAGTCACAGAAATCAGTGAAGTCGAACTTACTGCCATGATCGAGGAAAGTGGTCGTGACACAAAGATGTCCCAGAGGAAGTGATGCCAGCAAAAACCTTCACACGAAAAGGAACTCAGAGACATCTCACCATGTTGAAAGTGCAAATAATAAAATGTTGAAAGCTAATCTAAACTTAGTAGAAAGGAGTAAGACAATGTGCCAAGGCACAGGACAGATGCTCACTCTGCTGTGCTGTCACACCAGGCAAAAGCAGCACTGTCCAAACGATGCTCGGTCAGTTTTTTACAAAGAAATACAATGCTTTAACTCTGTTTCTAATGCTTTATATTACATTATACTAAATTAATATATTTTACTATTTTTTGTATTTCTCTATACATTTATAACCAACATAGGAGAGTTCTTAATGTTTTGACAACTTTTTTTAAAGATCACGGAACAACTGAAATTTTCCCCATTGATTACCAAGATAGTTTTTGCAAGGTTTTAGTTTGTATGGTCTTTTTGGTCTATCATGCAGAGTGAGGACTGCCTATACCTACCTGCTGGTGAACAATGGTTACTGAAGAAAATAATTAATTATTTACTGAGCTCTAACGATCACCAAATGAGAAGTTTTAGATAAATCTAGTTGCACTTAAGTGTTACTTATCAACATTCTTTAAAAATAAACTTTTGCATGAAATTTGTCTCCGCCTACCTGTCTGTTCATCATTCTCTCTACATTTTAAACCTTTTCAAAATTGTACAATATGAAACACAAAAGCAGTATAAAATTGTAAAGTTCAATGATTTAAGCAAACACACGTGACCCCATGTGGGAAGACAATGCCTGGATCCCAGAGTCCTCCTGCTTTGGTTCCCCTCCCCAATCACCCTTGCTTCCCTCCCTCCCCAAATAACTATTATTCTGCCTTTTATAAGCATTTCCTTGTTTTTCTTTATTCTTTTACCACTTAAGCAGGTAACTCTAAATACTATAGTTTTGTTTTGATTGCTTTTTGAAGTTTATGTAAATATTATCAAATGATAATGTATTATTTTACGTTCTGACCTTTTCTCAATCAACACTGTCTTTGTACCATTCATTCACGCTGTTCTGTGTGGATGCAGGATGCGCACTTTTAGTGCTGTGTTACAGTCCACGGTATAATTACACCACAATTTATTTACTCATTCTACTGTGGATACAAGTGAGCCGTTTCCAGTTCGAGGCTATTGTGTCAAACTGTCACCAAAGCGACTGCATCAGTGGACACTCCTGCCAGCGTGCGAGAAGCTGCTGCTGCTTCACACCCTCACAGCACGTGACAGATGCTGTCCGTTTTAAAATTCTAGCTATTCGTGTATGTTGTGATAAATTATTGTAGCTTAAATTTGTATTTTCCCAATTACAAATCAATTTAAGTGCCTTTTCATGTTTATTGATCTTATTGGATTTTGCTCTTGCCTACTTTCTATTTATTATTTGCTGTGTTAGAGCTGACTTGTAGAAACACCGACAGAAGCCATTCGAAAGTTATTTTTGATGCAAATATCTTCTCTCGTGTCACCTGCTATTTCACTCTCTTGACGTCTTTTAGTGAACACGTTTTTTACACTCAGTATGTGGAATTTAACAATACTTTTTCAAAATATGAAAGCACAGGTTTTTAAATCATTTTCTACGATAAGATCATATATAAGGTCTTCTATATTATCTCTTAGCTTTACTGTTTGCCTTATACTTTTAACCTATAATGGATGTGGAATTAATTTTTATGAATGGTATGAGGCAGCAATCAACTTTCTTATATATTATCTCAGCACAATTTAGTGAAAAGACTATTCCTTCTCCACTGTTTTACAGTGGTGCTTTCATCATAAATGTTTATATTCTTTCACATCCATTTTGGGGCTCTGTAGCATTCCACTGGTCTGTCCACCTTGAACTAATGACACACTATCTCACTGAAGCTTTATAATAAGTCTTGGTATCCAGTGGGGCAAGCCCTCTTTCCTTCTTCTTCAAAAATGCCATTTACTCTTGGCCCTTTCCATTTCCATGTACATTTTTTTTTGACTTTTAATGTTAGAATCAGACTATCAAGTTATACACACACACACACACACACACACACACACACACACACACACCCACCCCACCCCACCCCCCCTTACTGGAAATTTTATTGGAACTGTACTAAATCTCTAGATCATATTAGGGAATACTGAATCTATAAAACACTGTCTTCCTATTTATGAACATACTGTATATCCTCAATTATTTCAGGTTTTTAAAAATAAATACATTTCTTAATAATGTTTCCTTTGTTAGATTTAATGGCATATAGGTGATTATTTTTTCAACAATGTTGGAAATGCATATATTGTGCTTTATATCCTCTTTATCATATATGCAAAAAATAAACTGGCTTTTGAACATTGACCCTATACCA
>VMDR010034082.1:0-11169 GCA_007922815.1 Macrotus californicus
GTAGTTTTCTTGTGTGCACTTATGACTAAGCTTTCATATACTCTTTTTTAATAATTGTAAATTGCACATCAGAATGACTTCAACACATGTATCTTGTCTAATAATATATATTTTTCTTACTAGAACCTCTTGTCCATTTCCAATATGATCTGATTATTTTTTTAGACATGCTGTATCTTTTTGGGTTCCCTCTTCATTATCAACCTGGGAATTCCCTTTGCCTTTGTCCTCTATTAGATCAGCTGTTTCCTGAATTCTGTCTTATCTTTTGAATTTATCCCCATATTTTAGTTAAGAAGCTCTTTCAGTAACTTCCTGAGAATGAGTGTTTGAGTGGTAAATTTTTGAAGTTTTGTCTAAAACCATTTTTTATGCTTACTTTTGATTGCTTGAAAGTAGATTTCTTCATTTAAAAAAAAGTTTGACTTTGAGATGAAAAATGTTATCCATCTATCCTCTAGGATCCGTCATTAAAAAGAAGAATTCTAGGCATTTTGCTTTATTTCTAGCTATTCTAGAAGTTAAAAATCAAGAAAACAGGCTAAGAACTTGTACTAGTGAAATTAATCTTCTATACAAGCCTCACCCTATTTTAGAAATAGTTAAGGAGGAAAATAACAATATTCTTAATGCTATTACTTCACATTTGTTGGGATTTCTTACTGCAAAGCTCTTTCCTGCAGTCCTTTATTGCTTACAAGTTTGGAAGGGAAGTTAGAGAAGTTTCTCATATTCTGAAATTATGGATAACAAAGTTAAATATGTATACAAGGTTTGAATATTCATCTACAGGTTCAAGTAGGCATGTAATATATATTTTTGTTTAAAATAAATTAAATTAACACCTGATCTCTATCCCAAAAACTGACAGGAAACTTGGTTATAGTCACTGATTCCCTCCTCTCAGAAGCATTAATGAAGCACCTAGCAAAAGTCGGTCTTTTATAGAGTTAAATATCCTACAGAGCCCTCTCTTCTGCTGTCCATTCTCCTGATAGTTGGTTCAAACCAACAGGATTTTTTAAGTATCTCAAGTCTAAAAGGCTTAGATGATCCTTGGCTATGCTAAATCATAGAGCTAGTTAGTAAGGTGGGAGCCCCTGCTTACTCAAGAAGTCTCCCCAAATTCACCCTTCCACCATGCCCTCTGAACCTTTGTCATTGCCCCAACTGGCACTCTGACCTCTTCCTTATCTCTGCAGAAATCTGTTCCCTTCCCCTCTAGCAGTGATCATGGGCACTCCTTTCTCTGCCACTTAACTCCTAAACGGAGCTTGCTTGGTACTTTCTTCCCTGTCCTGGAGCTTCAGGTTACAAAGACCTGAGACAGACCCCACCCTTACATTTGTTAAGGTCCCTGGGGCAAAGACTTCAAAGGGGCTGTGTGCCTCCACGGAAAATACCAAGCACAGATAACAAATTAGCACCTCAAAAATTATTTTTCCAATTATGAAAGAGAAAAAGTAAATGAATTATAAATGCCTCATGTTATGAGTCAAAAGCATTAGAACTTTGGCTTCATATATCATAAGGTAAAATTTTTTTACCTTATCATTTTGTGGATTTTTCTCAATCAATCAGTACTTGTTTTAGATTAATATGTCCCTCTAACTAGTTTTAGTTTTCTTTCTAGCTTGTAACCCAGGAAAAACATGCTGAACAGCTCCCACATTTGGCTGTTCACCTGGTTATCAGTGCAGAATAGTTCAGCATGTCTTCCACTTTGAAGACATTTAAAAATAAATAAATAAGCTAATGTTTGACTTACCTTTTAAAATAAGCTGAAGAAATATCTTTGACTTCTGTCATCTTTATAAACAGATTATGTGGAAGAAAAGGGGCCACAAATTAACCCGACAAGCTCAGGGGAGACCTGCAAGGCAGCCTTACAAACTCAGGGACCTGAAGTTAAAACATGTTAACTAAAAGCAGTTCTTGGCTGGTAGACCTGTCCCACACCAACATTTTTCCCTAACAAAGGTTGATCTTTACCTTAACTAAGCCTCTCTATTGTCTTTTTGAGTCTCTAATAACATATCTTTGGAATGTCAAGGTAATGTCCCTTTTTTTTCCCCCAAATCCCTTCAGCACAAACTGAGACCACAAATCCCCTCATTGTTGTTATTATGTTAATTGCTGATTGTTAACTATCCTATACCCACATAAAAGTATGTGTCTATCATTTTACCTCTTATCCAGTCCCAGAGGTTTCTCCTGCTTTACTTTCCTCTGCCTCCCCTGATTGATCACCAATGGACTTCATATAACCCCTCTAAGGCTCCCCCTCTGATTCTAGTGCATAAAATAAGACCAAACTGCTGTTCTCCTGAGCACTGCTCAATCTGCTGAAATGTTGCTTCCTGGCAATTGTCAATTTGGTTCAAATAAACTCACCAAAAATTCTCTACAGGTTTGAATGTTTCTTACATTGACAATTAATTAATTCATGTATTCAGTAATTCTACTGAGTATCTATTATAGGCTGGGTGCTGTCTACCAGTGTGGCGAACACAGCTCATACCTGCATGTGATGATACCATGAGAGAAGACACACTGTGGCTACTTGAAGAAAATAATGTAAACTGAGAACTGAAGAATAGGTAGGCATCAACCAGATAAATGGAATGTTGGGTAGAGAATGGAGGGATAGTGTGTCAGGCAGAGGAAAGAATAAATTTGAAGGCCAAGACAGTTCATGGGCCTTCCCAAGAGTTAAAAGTCTAATAGAGCAAATCTTCCACAGCCTTATAGACCAAGATGAAGAATTCAGTTTGCCTCATAAGGATTTTGGAGAAATTTCATTAAAGGGCTAAAGAATTTTATAAAGGATGTGATGAGACCAGAGGAATATTTTTAAAAGATAACTAACTGAGAAGGAGAAAACAGAGAAAAGAAGAGGCTGGAGGTTGGGGGAGGTGGGCTGGCTTCAGGATGGCCAATGAAGACGCTGTGGCAGTGGTTCAGGCGTGAATACACGTATAACTGGGAAGTTAGGCTTAGACATGTTGAGTGTAAATTATGAATGAGACATATGAGTAAAGGTGCTGAGCAGGCTTGGAATTTGAGAAGAGAAATCTGGACAAGAGCAATGTACTTGATTGTCATAAGGTGATAGATTATGACTAAGGGCATAAAAGTAAATCAGGTCACATAGAAAGACATTGTAAGCAGAGAAGAATGTCCAGGGCAGAAACTGAAGAAATGTCAATGTCCAGATGAGCAGAATGAGCCTGCAAGGATGAAAAGAAAGCATGGTTGGAAAACAGAAAGAAGGCCAAGAAAGTCTGATTTCTAAGAGAGCTAGAGAAGAGACAGTTTTAAGAAGAAAGGAAGGATTGTAGGGAAGGAGGGAAGGAAAGAGGGAGGAAAAGAGGAAGAGGAAGGAAGGAAGGAAGGAAGGAAGGAAGGAAGGAAGGAAGGAAGGAAGGAAGGAAAGAAGGAAGGGAGGGAAGAAGGAAGGAAGGTCAATACAAATAGGGTTCAGTCAAAGCAAGAAAAAGATTCAAATAAATCCATCAGATGAAGAAGTCTGAGGATAATCATTTATAACATTGGAAATAGAAAATACAAGCCAGATCATGTATTAAAGTATGAGTGGAAGGGGAAGAAATGGGAGAAGGACCAAGTGTTGGTTTTGGTAACCTAAAAATTGAAAGACAAAGTGAGAGGTAACAAGCATTTGTTTGAGATCCAAGAGACTAGCTATTCTGGAAGCACTGATTGAGGCAGCAAGCCAAATAGAGTTCTCATTAGGAGGTGAAAACAAGGGATATTTATCAGCAAGGGGAGAATTACAAGTACATAAATACAAGGAAGGACTTTCTATCAGTGTCAGTAAGCTAAGGAAGGAATTTCTGTAGGTGCAGATAAACTAACATAATGATGCTAATTCTAAAGACTGTCTTTAATAATTTTCAGTCAGGTGCTCATAATGTCTGCTTCCCTGTTAGTTTGCAAACGGTTGTTTGGAATACAGTGCTGCTTTAGGCCTGGGCCAAAGGCAACTTCGCCCAGTTTTAACATTCTGAACTTAAGGAGAAAGACCTGCAAGGAAGTTCCTCTAGGATAGTAGCTCCAACCACATTTTGAAGGGGCTCTGTTTATACAGGGTGGGGCAAAAGTAGGTTTACACTTGTGAGTATGAGAAACACAGAGTTTATTCTTGTATAATCGTTTACTAATTATTGTATTATTTTCTATATGAGCAACTAAAAACCTAATTTTGCCCCACCCTGTATTATTTTTACTGTTTGGAAAAAGAAGTGAAAACAGAAGGTAGATAATGGGCAGAAAGAAACAGAAGGGAGCTGATAGACAGATGAGTGCCAGTGCACTGAGGACCTTAATGGGGTGCAAGGACAGGCATAGGGGACATAAGTAAATAAGCAAAGCAGAAGAACAGGAGGTTGTCTGCCACTAGTGATGTCTGTGGCGGATCAGTTTTGGATAACAGCAGTGCCAACATGTGACTATGAGCTGGTGACTGAGATAGAACAGGAAGGTCATTTGGAAAGAACAGTACATTGGTGAGCTATCCATGTGGAAAATGAAATCACGAAGGATAATGGTAGGACTGTATTCAACTGGGCAACTATGTATTGTGTGCTAAAATATCTATTGAATTGTTGGAAATTAGAGATGAAATCAAAAGATGACAGCAACAAGGATAATAATAGGGTTTTACAGCCAAAGGGTTTGGGCAGTAACATTGTCCAAGGTATGCAGACATTCACTGTCTGACCAGAGGCAAATGCTTTAAAATAAACTTTCAGAGCTTGAAAGAAAGATTAGCATCTGACTCAGAGAGCTGTAACTAAAGAGACATCTTCAGGGGACAAACACGTTTTCTCTGAGCGTACAGTGAAGAGAATGAGGATGTGGAGAATTCTGTTAATTATGGCATGGGAGATATAATGAGAATAGTCTGAGTTGGAAAATGGGGTAATTATCAGATTGAAGGGAGCAGAACCACAGAGCAATATGAGATGAGGACAAGGGAGATTTATCATTTTGCCTGAAGACATGAGGACTTGGTGGGTTGTCCCTGACCATCCTTAGCAGTATTTCTAAGCAGCCAGATCTCACCAGATCCAACTGCAAATTGGAAGGAGGCCAGGCCTCTGGGAATGTCCGAGCCTGCAGAAATGGAGTGACAGCAATCCACAGCTGTTTCTTTTCTTCTCTGACTTTATCCAGGGGTCTCTCCCAGCATAACAGAGCACTGGCACCATCTGGCTGGTTGCCTTGAGGGCCAGTGCCCCAGATGCAGAGGGAGCAGCCTTTCTTTAGTCCCCTCCGTTGCCTTTAGATAAAGCTTATTGAGCTTTCTAGTTCAGTCTTTTTACTTCAGAACAGAATATTCTTAAAAGGTGATGATGTGATGCAGTTTGGAGAGCATTTCCTTTTTCTCTGTTATTTTGAATGAGAAGAGCTTACATTTTTTCGAGGACAAAATGGCAGAGGAATAATTGCCATCTGGCTCCTTGGATGAAAACCTGACAGCATCCAGGACTCCGCCTTGGCTCTCCCTGGCCCCTGGCCATGAAACCAGGCCGCCAACCACAGCTAATGGGCCTCGTACTGTGTGTATGCCCACAGTACATGGGCTTCTAAACTTCCAATCTACACCATTAATTAAAACATTTTTTTACTTAACAAATACTTGACTGGTGGCTTGAGGACATCTATAAAATAGTTATTTAGATAGCTTTATATTTCACTACCTATACCTATAGATACATATACACATTATAATTTATAACAAAATTGTCACAAAAATTAGCTGTTACAGGATGTCTTATTGACTTAAGAAATAACTACTATGTCAATAGAGAAAAAAGCACTTTCATCTTAATTACCTAGTGATTCTATTTAGACTTAGATTAAATCTTTTTCCTGGTCAAGGGCAGGCAGGTAGGACTCCGGTCCAATCTTAAAGAGCAAGTAGATTGGCTCTCAGGGCACAGAAATGACCTCACAACTGAGTCAGAGAAAAAGGAGAAACGCTAGATGTCAAATTATTCTGTTGTTTCCTGATGCACACATAAGCCTGACAGAACTACCTACTTAAAAACAGACTATTTTTTTCTAAAAATGAATAAAGAAATAGTAAACTAATTGTGATTCTTTAAATAGAAGGAGTAAATCACCCAGATAAAATGCAAAAATTAGCCCTGGCTGGTATAGCTCAGTGGATTGAGTGTGGGTTGCAGACCAAAGGGTCACTGGTTTGATTCCCAGTCAGGGCATATGCCTGGGTTGCGGGCCAGGTTGAGGTCCCAGTAGGGGGCGCACAAGAGGCAACTACACATTGATGTTTCTCTCCCTCTCTTCCTCCTTCCCTTTCCCTCTCTCTAAATAAATAAATAAATAAAATCTTTTAAAGATATGCAAAAAATATTTAAAACTTTTCAGAAGTGGAAAGGTTTATTTATTAGAACCTTTTAATATCTGAACACCTTACCTTAATCTATTTCCCTAATTATGCAAGGTCCACAGGGGTTGGAACCATGGATGTTTTTATGTCTGGTTTCCATGTTCTAATACAGTTTCTAGCACATAACAGGAAAAATTTTTTGCAACTGGTGTTTTTTGTTGTTTCATTTTATCTTATTTTTTATTAAATTTATTAGGTGACATTGGTTAGTAAAATCCGGATAGGTTAATTTCAAGTGTGCAGTTCTGCGGTACATCATGTGTATATTGCAGTGTGTGCCTGCCACCCAAAGTCAAATCTCCTTCCATCATCATGCACTTGACCCCTTCTACCCTTGACTGCACCCACCTTTCCCTCTGATAACCACCATGGTGTTCAGCAAAGGAACCAAAAACATACAATGGAGAAAAGACAAGCTTTTTGATTGAAGGCTCTGGGAAAATTGGCAAGCCACATAAAAAAAGAACAAAACTAGACTGCTGTTTGTCCCCATCTACAAAAATTAACTCAAAATGGATCGAAGACCTAAATATAAGACCTGAAACAACAAATTACATGGAAGAAAACATAGAAACTAAGAGACCATGGTGTTAGGATTTTATGAATTTGACCTCAAATGCAAAAATAAAGAACTATATCAAACTAAAAAGTTGCTTTTTGCACAACAAAAGAAACTGCCAACAAAACAAAAAGGCAACCAACTGACAGAAGGGCAGAAGATATCTGAAAACAGCTCTGACAAGGGGTTAATTTCCAAAATATACAGAGGCTCGTGTTTTTATAGCAAATTATAACTCAAATGTTGGCCTTATGAGACATAGAACTCATAAAAATTATTGGTCATTCAAACTTTAATTAGTCAAATTGTAAAAAATCCAGGAATGTATCAACAATAATTCAAATGTCCACTTCAATCCCTTTTTACATTTCCTTTTATTTCCTCTATTCTGCTCACCACCTGACTGGGGAAAACTTTGCATAGGCACTTATTTAAAGCCTTCTAGAAGGCAGAGGCTATAGCTATACCATAATAGCCCTGCGGTAATCTTTTATGAATGCTTAAATTATCATATTTGTGTGAAAATATTGCCAATAAATATGCTTTGGAATTATTCATGATTCTATATTGCATGGTTTTATTGTTTTGGATGCCTTTTCTTTCAATCATCACTTAAAATTGGAAAATTAAAATTCGCTTGACAAAAGGATGAGATGTGTTGCACTCACTCCCTCATTGCGCAGTGCCTTTGTGATCGGCTCTTCCTCATCATTCTTTAATTGTCTCCTAACTGCACTCCAAGTGACCTTCTGTAATGAGTTTCTCTGTTAAGGATCATTTCCTCCTCACATTTAAAAATACCACAGTGTTCTAATTATTATTTTGTCATTTCATGATTTCTAGTGATTATCATTATTTACCTTCCTGATATTTTTAAAAAGATATTTTATTCATAGTGTATTTTGTTCTCCATGACAATAATTGTTTCAAAAACAAACATGTGCAAATTATGAAACTGACTGACATCTCAGAAACCTACGCTTTTTGACATCCTCAAAGCTGATTTAAAATGACCTGAGATACTGCAGCCCCTCTGGGCACCCACACATCTGGCAGAAATTCACTCTCAGAGAGGCCTGTGCAACAGACACCATCTGAGCCCCAGGAGTTATTAAGTGAGACAGAACAGAGAACCATGAACTTCGATTTCTCCAATCTCCCTCACAACTAAAACTCAGTAAGTTCATAGGTGTGGGGGGCAGCAACTCTCCTAAAAGATAAAAGAATCTCTCCACTCACAGATGCTTAAACTAATTCTGGCAAGAGACTTCATCTCTTCTTCGTACCTCTCAGTTATTACTCATGTAGTTTATAGGGGATGATTTTATAATTTATCACTTGTAAGCCTTTGCCTTCTTATCTAAATTATACTGGGAAGCATTGGGTTCCTTTCATCAGACTCAGCTTATTTTGTCATAAATTTATTTTTTTCCAGTTGGCTCTTTTCTTAATTATTATATCTGCTTTCTTTGGGAAAGAAAACTGGCAAATGTAGTCTGGAGACTTGTCTCTTTCATCCCTGCTTTGGAATCAGTTTGCTTGAACTAGAGAGAGTAAATTTAATGAGTTCCTCTGAGATTGAGGAATAGAGACAATTTTAATTGAAATATTATGAGTAGTAACTTTTATGAGGTAACTTTTAATTTGTATTTATATCACACAAAAATGTCATCTTTCACAGTATTGCGATGGAACTGTATTCCTTTTTATCTGTGTGTATTTTGATAAAAACAAAGAGTATAAGTCTCTTGGTAGAAAATTGTGTTAAATAACCTTGTACATTTTAATTTAGTTTACCCTTGCTTTTTTGTTTGAAGTATACGCTGTGTTTTTATCAGTCAGACAACAAGTGTATATTGAATCTTGCTATGCCCTCAAGTGGTCCTTAAGGGTCTTATAAGCCTACTTGCACAGTGAATCCCCGTGTCTTCTGACAGATTGGCTGTAAGCCTAAATCATATAGTTTTCCTCTGTAATTATTGACCATTGCTTTGAAGAAATTATTATTGTAAAGTACTCAAACTTCAGATAATATTTGTCAAGTTCAACCTTTAAACCCAAATGAAATGCCTGGTGATATGTGGTAATTTGCAAAAATAATAATTGAGTGATTGGTAGCATGAAATATCAGAACAGAACTGTTGAGCCACACTTCTTGTCTTTGTAAATAAAGAAACTGAGGTGGAAATGTGGAGCACCAACCTGAATTCCAAAGCTTCTTAGGAGAAAATTCTGGTGGAAAATTCAGGACCTACATATTTAACCTCCAACTCCAACTGCTATACCCATCAGTATAACGTGGCCATGATATGGCGGTGATCAATTCCAGCAATCTGGCTGAGTTCCAGTCTTGGCCTCACACCCCTCAGGCAGAGCTCAGATGGCCAACCTCAGACTTGCCCGGCAAGCTTTACTCTCTCTGGGCCTCAGTTTTTCACTGGCCACCAACCACCATGACCCTGACAAAAAATGTGATGTTTGTGGTGTTTTTATTCTGGAATGATTATATAAAATAACATTTTTTCATTCCTTTATCTTTTCTCATGCATCCACTTTTCTTTATAATCTATTGAATACGAATTTAGTTGTCCCTCAGCATCATGTAAAATTTTACCATAAATGGCATATGCTTTTATAAGGCATTGGTTTTTACTCATAATCAAAATATCATATGAGGATGATTGTTACATAGAAACTATTTTAGTTCTGATATATATTATATATCACTTTTTTAAAAACCAGAATTATTTGTGTCCCTCTTAATATCTCACTAAAATAATTTTTTCTTGAACTAACTCAGGACAAATGCCTCCATATTTTCCTCATCTTACAGTAAAATAAAATTTCAGTTGTTTTCTCAAACTATATACAATGTTATTAATACAATGCTATTAATAACATTATAAAATTATTTTATTAATCATATTTTTACTCCTTTATTCAAAATCTATTGAAGAGTATACCACCCCCAAGTCTTATTTTTTTTATTTGTAGCTTTCTTTCCTTATCTTTTTTCTTTTGCTGATTTTATTCTATTTTGCCCCTTTATAAGTGGCCTTTTAATTTTATTTATATTTCTTTGATAGTTTTTTATCTCAACTTCTCTATATGCTTCAAAAAATATGTAATACTTTATGTTGTCTCACTTTTAGAGATGGTAAACTGCCCAATTTATGACACTCTGACGGGTTTTGATTTTTACACAAAGGAAGATGCTAAGCAGACCAGGTCAGACCCATCTGACGGAAATGTTCCATTGATTCTGAGTCTAACAACAACAAAAACGTTGTTGTCACTTTATAGGGACTGCACTGCATGGAAATCAAATCGGGTATTTCTCCTTAAGAAGGGAAGATACAAGGAGGAGGGAGACAACGTAGAAATCCTGTAATATATAAATTCCAGTAGCTTTTTAAACGAGATTTTAAAACTGCTTTTTATCATTTCATGACTGAAAAAACCTTGTACCTCTCTCTGCATAAGTAGATCCCTGAAGCACCAATGACGGATGAAGCTGAATAAGATTTAAAATGATTGGGATGTTGAAGTGAAATATGTCTTAACAAGAAGATTTCTCCTGCATTATCTGCGGGTAACAAACCTTTTATGATAATGTGGAGAATAACTACACAACTAGAAAATAAAACCTTTTTACAAGCCCACATTGAAATCTGAAAAATGATAGAACACTAAGATTTCTATACAAACGTCTCTTTTAAACGGTCAATTCTCAATGTTTCATAGCAAACTATTAACATCAGTTTGTGCACATAAATATGTTATCTCCACTTTAAAGAGACATGCTCAGCATGAATGTAAACAATTCTTGCTATTTAATTCCTTATATACTAAATCAAAAAATACACACAGGTTTTTTTAGCATGAAAATTACCCCTATCTCTACATGTTACATAAAATAGATAACTTTTTAAAGTGAAGTTTTCATGCTCAGAAAATGGAGATAATATCATTATCGTTATTATTATTGTTCCTACATCGTTGGTTATATTACTACATGATTACATATCATTTTTATGTAACCAAATTAGATCTGGTTTGTGCTATAGCCAAATGTGTATAGTTTTAATTTTCTCAACTATGGTCTTCTTCATTAACACCGTGGTGAGTATTCTCGGTATTTGGCATTTCCGAATACATTTTTATTCAGGTCCTC
>VMDR010034083.1:0-11161 GCA_007922815.1 Macrotus californicus
AGAAATAGAACTAAAGAAAAAATAATGATCAGCAAAAAAACAGAGGAGGGATAGGAAGAAAAGGGAAAAAAGGAGAGAGAAAAGATAGAGGGGAAGAGAAAAGAGAAAGAAAGGAGGAAGGGGTTGGTGGGGAAAGAAGGGAAGAGGTGGAGAAGAGAAGAGAAAAGAAGGAAACTGCATAAAATGATGTCATACAAGGATGTAACACAAACAAATGGACGGTCTAAAAATTTCTGACAGTCCAGATGTGCAAATACCCTATCACCCGTATAACAAACTCCTGAAACAGTTTCTGAGAAATTTAGATTTAAAGTTAAAAGGGATTGGCATTAAATTTTCTAACATCATTCACGTAACACACAATTTTTAGAAAAGATGGCAAATTATAAATAGATGCTTTTTGATTTGGTTCTTATGCTAAAATATATATTTTTTTCATCAGTGTATAATATTGGGCTGCTGATAAAAAGTACCTTGAAAATTTTAAAACTAGAATACTATTATTAAAAGTTATAAATGCTATTTTCTTTTTAGGATAAAAAATGTAATTTGTGAGATTATATTTTGTTCTCAGTAGAGCAATTGAATGGATTCATTTAATTCTTCAAATATAAAGAAGGAGCCCACATGTTCTTCTGGGGCAAACTGTAGAAGAACACATGTCAATTGTCAAAGACTTTGCATAGCAGTGGAGTGGCTTGCTCGGAGGAGAGACACTGAGACTGGACCTCTGCAATTCAGTTACGAATATATTTCTGATGAATAAGGTGACCGCTCTAATCAAGACAGATTAGAGTGAAGAACATTTGATATGGAAGAGGTCTTAAAAGATAAGGGAGCAGAATATTTGAACTGGGTTCTTATTTTGAATACTAGGGTCTAGTGCTTCAGAAAGGAGTGTGATTTTTACCTGGATCTATGACTATTGATAGAATCCTTCCTGATAATCATCCTGTCCTTGAGGAAAATGATTACCTTAAGATGAACAAAAGTAGCTGACCCCTAAGAACTGGGAGCAGTGCAATATGACTGTGGGTCCCTCCCAATGACGATGACCATAGGACACTGTCATTCCTACCAATGAAACACCAATGAGACACACAAAGAGAAGGCCAACACTGTGCAGAGGACTGAAAGGCATTCCTAAGGCCTTTCACTGCCAGCACTCTTCCTTCCAGCAAAGGACACTGTGGCCCTGACTGGTGTGGCTCAGTGGGTTTGGAGTCCTCCAACAAACTTAAAGTTCGCTGGTTGAATTCCCAGCCAGCGCACATGCCAGGATTGCAGGCCAGGTCCCACGTTGGGGGCAAGTGACAACTGATCTATGTTTCTTTCATGCACTGATGTTCCTCTCCCTCTTTTTCTCCCTCTCTTCCCTTGTCTCTAAAAACAAATAAATAAAAGATTTTTAAAAAGAAGGATCACATGGCTTACAATCACATGGGTAGCACAGTAGGTACCCAAAGGAATCATTTGCATAATTTTGTTTTTGAATTTACATAAAAAATGACATGCCAATGCTGACCAGCACGTAATTCTCCAAAGGCCTCTAGTCATTTCCCTGTTCAGTAACTAACTCTTTTGCCACGAATACCCTACGTGTCCATAGCAAACTTAACTGTTGCCGGACCAGTGTTATTTATGATTTCCACACTGTGAGGAAATCAGACATGGTGATATTCATCATCTGATGACTGGATGTGAATAGAATGTCAAATGCCATAATCCAGTATTAATATTTGGTTAAATTCCTTAAAATGTTGGAATCCATTGAAAGCAAGCCAACTTATTCTGCTTTTGACATAATTTATTAAAGATGTACTTAGCAATCTCTAAAACTAATAGAATGATTCTTGAAACTAACCTAGTGTTCATAAAACAGCTCAGTTTGTGATTCTTAAGAAATAATAATAATAATAAAAATAATATACCAACAGTTATATTGGAAATGCTCCCTTGCCAAGATTAAAAGCTAAAATTTTATTAAGCACAATAAAAACAAAATATCCAATATTGGATTCACACAAACATAGGTTTGAGGGTAAATAGAAGAGCGACAAATAGGATATGGAGGATGAATCTAAACTTGCAAATGTAATATTTCTAGGATACAAATTTAATGAAATCACCTTTTGTATGAGAGAAACTGAGGAAAATTAGTGGTTCTCTTGACATTGTGTTAGTGATGGGGAAAGGCTACATGAAATGGAAAGTAGATCTGCCTAGTTAGGGAAGAGTAGAAAAATTTTCTGTGATAGGTATTATCCTAACCACATTGCTAGGCAGACATCGCACCCAAACAGCACTGTACAAGTACATCAGATCTCTGAAGAAAAAGGACACCGATTGGTAGCACTTGATGGCTTGTAAACACTGCCACTGTGGCTGACTTTGAGCTAGAGCTGGCTGCCAAACACCTTTGCAAGACTGACGTTCAAATCCCACCATGTCCCAAACACTGAGAGGTTTCTTGGCCTCTTACGTTGTAACCGAAGGGGCTCATATACTAGAAAGGATCTTGCTGCTGCTTACAATACACTACTTTGTTAACATTCTAACAAAGCAGAAATTAATAGTTGATAATTAAATTTTGTCTTAAGTGGGATGTTACCTTATTATTCCAAACTCCAGTAAATTGTGGTTTCATCCACAATCTGCATGGTCTATTTTTTTTTAATTTTAATTAAGACTTTTTAAGAGTAAATCAAAGTTCACAATAAAATCGAGAGAAAGTACAGCGATTTATCGTAGACTCCCAGCCCCACACTCCCACTCCCAGTACCGCCATGGTCCACGAGACTTGTACATTCGTTACAACTGATGAAGCAACGCTGACACGTCGTTATTCCCCAAAGTCCACGGCTTACATTAGGGTTCGTCTCGGAGCGGAATGTTCTATGATTTAGACCAATGCAGAACATCTTGTGCCATCATTATGGTATCATACAGAGTGTTTCCACTGCCCTAAGAATCCTCTGAGCTCCTTTTCACCCCCACCCCTCCAAACTCTGGCAACCACTGATGTTTTTGCTGTGTCAACCATGCTGTGTGTTTTTTTCCCCAGAATCTCATATAGTCAGAATCCTACAGTATGCAGCCTTTTCAGATTGGCTGCTTTCACTTAGTCCTATGCATGTGAAATTCACAGTTCCTTTCTTTTCATTGATAGCTCTTGTTTGTTAATGCTGAATAATGTTCCAATGTCTCAATTGCCACAGTTTATTTATCCATTCATCTATTAAAGGGCTTCTTGGTTACTTCCAAGCTTTGGCAATTATGAATAAAGCTGTTATAAACATCTGTCTGCAGGTTTATGTGTAGACATAATTTTCAGTGCATGACATTTTAATAATGATTGTATTTAATAATGTCCTTGACTGCCATTATTTTAAAATTATTTAATCTGCTTTTATCTTTATTAGGAATTAGTGTGTTTTAAACATGGTAAGGGTGGATTTTTCCTTCACTCCATTAATTGCATATTTGAAAATATAAAAGTACCTGTTAATGTGTGACAAGATTATTCTTGCTTATCTAATCTGCATCTTCTGCATTAAATATTTCCTCTTTTGAATGCTAATTCAATTAAGAACAACCATCATTTTAAGCTTTGGTAAGCATGTAATAATAATTTTTAGAGACCCATAATTTTTTTCTAGGTCAAGATGACTGACTACCTAAGTTTTAATTTACTTCCCTCCCTAAAACCCACTGAAATGACAGAAGAAACAATATAGGCAAAAAAAAGAATGCCATCAGAAGGCAAGAATTATTGAGGAATTTCTGAAAAGATATCAAGCAAATGGGATTTAATTGGTTAAGAAACCCCACAGAAGTTAGCAACTGACAACTCAATAGGGACTTTTTTAAAAAAAAGCAATTTTTCCAAATAGAACACCAGGAAACTCGCCGTGATCAGAGAAGTCTAGTGTGGGAGTCAGAGTGGATCCCTGGGGCAATCAGCAAGGTGATTAATTACAGTGCTATGCAACTGCAGGGCCACAACGCCGCTCTCAGGCATGAGCTAGAGCGCTAGTGGGGCACCTGGCTGAGGAAAGTCAGGGTGTGCTTGGTGCCAGCAAGAGAAGTAGGCCAGTGCCCTACTCAACTTCCAATTACAAAGTCGACACCGAGTGCCTACAAATGGATTAATACAAAAGTAATGATAGTTTATACACAAAACATAAAAATTCCCAGTAGGAAACATGGTGAATAGGTTTAGAATTTTGGATGCAAAAATCCACCATAAGCTTAATGAAAATTCCAAAAGTCATAAAGGAAAGACTTGGCATATTTGACCACATAATTAATTTTACCTTCATCTTGACCAAATGTGTTACGGAAAAAGATAAAAGACATATGGAAGCACAGAGAACATATATGTGTATTGCAAATAATAGGTAAAAATGTGATTTTCCTAATATACAAAATTACTTTAAATCAGTGAAAACATTAAACCCCAGTAGAAAAATATATGAGTAGATAAAACACTAAAAAAATTAGACTAGCTAACATGGGTATTTAAAAAATTACCCATGATAAGGGAAATGCAAATGAAAATAATACATATGAGATTGGCTGGCAAAGCTAAACAACATTTATTATGTACATTATTATGTTCACCCTCATGAACAGGATTAGTACTCTTATAAAAGAGGCCCAAAAGAACTCACTTGTCCCCTGCCACCATGTGATGTTACAGCAGCTGTTCAGCCTGTAAGAGGGTCCTCACCTGACCATGCTGGCCCTCTGATCTTGGACTTCTAGCCTCCAGAACAGTGACAAATGCCTTTCTATTGTTTCTAACCTACACAGTGTATGATATTTTTTTACAACAGCCCAAACAGACTAAGTCATATCAACAGGCTAAAGAAGTGATGAAGAAAAGGCATTTGACAAAATCTGGTGACCATTCATGATGAAAGCTCTCAGCAAGGTAAGAGTAAAGCAAAAGTACTTTAGCTTGATAAAGAGCATCTAAAAAAACTTGAAACTAACATCATATTTAATGGTGAAAACTTAATGTTTTTGTCCTAAGGTAGTAAGAAGACAACAATTTCCATTATTAGCATACTTACACAACATAGTACTGAAAATTCCAGGCAGCACACAATGAGAAAAAGAAAAGCCATACAGATCAAAAACAAAGAAATAAGACCGTCCCTATTTACAGATGACATATTGTCTATTTAGAAAATTCCAAGGCATGTACATAAAATACTTCAAAAGCAATTGAGGTGACCAAGGTCCCAGGATACAACTTCAATGGACAAAAATAAAGCTCAATGTACAAAGACTGATTATATTTCCATATACTAACAAAGAATTTATGAGAACAAAAATTAATAACACAATATCATTTATAACTGATCCAAGAAAATGAAATAATTGTAAAGGTAACAATACTTCCCCAGGGTCTAAAGATTACAAGATGCTCATGAAAGAAATAAAAGATCTAAATAAATGTTAATGGACTAGTAGATTCAACATGAGATATCAATTCTCCTTAAACCAACCTATGGGTTTAATGCAATTCCTCTGAAAATTCCATCAGTTTCTAAACACAGATAAGTTTATTTTAAATTTTTTATATTAAAAGGCAAAGGGCCAAAACTATCTAAAATGATTTTGACAAGAATAATAAAGTGGAAGTAATCATTCTACTTATTTCAAGTCTTAGCATGTTGCTACAGTAATCAAGACAATATAGTATTGTCAGACAGGAGACATGTAGGCCAACTGAACAGAATAAAGAATTTAGAAATAGAGGCACACACATATGCCCAACCTGTTTTGGGGCATATTTTTGACAAAGGTGCGAAAGCAGTTCAGTGGAGAGACAACCTTTTCAACAAATGGTGCTGGAGCAACTGGGCATCCACGGGCCTAAAAGTGAACCCTGACCTAGGCCTCTCACATCACACTCACATTATCTCGAAATGGATTGTGAAAACTGTAAAACCATTAGGAGGGGTAAAAACAGAAGAAAATCCAGGATCTAAAAATAAGCAAAGAGGTCTTAGATTTGATACCAAGACCATGATCCATAACAAAGAAAATCTGAAACAGAACTTCATCAAAATTGAAAACTTTCACGTGGCATATTACTCTGAAGGTATCAACTAGGAGAAAATATTTGCAAACCACAAATACAAGGACAAATAAAAAACTGTAGAAACTCAATAGTAAAAAGATAAATAATCCAACTAGAAAATATGAACAGATATTCTGCTGAAGAGATGAAAAATAAGCATATGAAAATATGTTTAACATCATCAGTCATTAGGAAAAAGCAAATTAAAACTACAATGAATGGGGATGTAAAACAGAACATAGCAAATATAGGCAATATTTTTTAAATGATGTATAGTGCCAAGTGGGTACCGGAAATATGGGGGAATACTTTCTAAAGTATATGGTTGTCTAACCACTATGCTTTATATCTGAAACTAATACAAAATAATATTGAATGTAAACTCTAATTGAAAATTTGACTGCTGGGATTATACCCGAAAAATCCTGAAACAGCAATTCAAAAGAACCTATGCACCCCAATGTTCATAGCAGCACAATTTACAATAGCCAAGTATTGGAAGCAACCTTAGTGCCCATCAGTAAATGAGTGAATTAAAAAAGTCTGGTACATTTACACAATGGAATACTACGCAGTAGAAGAAAAGAAGGAGCTTCTACCCTTTGCAACAGCATGGATGGATCTGGAGAGCATTGTGCTACATGAAATAAACCAGGCAATGAAAGACAAATACCATATGATCTCACCTATAAGTGGAACCTAATCAACAAAACGAACAAGCAAGCAAAATATAACCAGAGACATTGAAATTAAGAACAATCTGACAATAACCAGAGGGGAAGTGGGAGAGGATAATAGGAGAAAGGGGGGAAGGGTTTTCAGGAACAACTGTAAAGGACACCTGGACAAAGACAAGGAGGGATAGGATGGAGGGTGGGAGGTGGGATGGACAGGGCAGAGGGGAGTGGTGGTGGGGAAATGGAGACAACTGTATTTGAACAACAATAAAAAATAAAAATAAAGAAAAAATAAAAAGTCAATACCGTGAGATATCTGTACACGCCTGCTAGAATTGCTAAAATAAGAGTGACAACACCAAATGCTGGAGAGGTCGTGAAGGCAGCTGCGATTATGACAGGGTAGCAGGAGGCATCTTTGCACAGAACTGTTTTGTGTCATGACGATGCTGGATGCCACACAAAACTACACATGTAATAATTTACATAGAGATAAATACATGCAAGCACACATATACACAAATGAGTGCATGTAAAACTGGTGATATCCGAATAAGGAAGATAAATTATATCAAAATCAATTTCCTGGTTAAGGTATTGTACTATAGTTAGTTATGTAAGATTTTACTCTCAATAAAACTGAGTGAAGAGTATATAAATTCTTTCTATATTGTATCTGAAAACTGCATGCTAATCTACTATTACCTCAAAATAAAAAGGTAAAATAAAACCTAACTAGGAGCCAGTTGAAGAGACTCTAATTTATTTTGTCTGTAGTGGAGCCAAAGGAATGTGTATTTTGAAAAAAGGCAGGGGGCTGTGGGCAAATCTATGTGAATCTCTAGAACTATTGCTAGCTGCTGTCCTCACAATTTGGACTGGGCCTATGGTCATGGCATTGGCCTGAGTTTCCTATGAATTTATGGTCCTTTCAACAGACTTTTTTTCATTTTTAATATATCTTATTGATTATGCTATTACAGTTGTCCCATTTCCCCCCTTTATTCCCCTCTGCCTTGTACACCCCCTCCCATGTGCATTCCCTCACTCTTAGTTCATGTCCATGGGTCATGGGTGGGCTTCTTCATTTCCTATACTATTCCTAACCTCCCCCTGTCTATTTTCTGCCTACCATTTATGCTACTTATTCCCTGTACCTTTTCCCCATTCCACCCCTGCACTTCCCCACTGATTACCTCCATGTGGTCTCCATTTCTGTGATTCTGTTCCTTTCAACACCGTGTCAAGCTGTGTGGCAGTTCTTTCTGGTTCCACCGCTGCAGTGGGACCCCTCTCTCCCTTTCCTTCTCTAATCCGAAGCAGCACTTCAGGCCCAGCCTACGTTACTCACTAGATACATTGCTGTCTTTAGCTCAGGATAATTGTCAGTAATATGCATTTTAATATTCTAATAAATGATGTAAAAGATACCAGTACTTACCATTTAACAAAAGATGAGCTTAAAGACATTTTAATGCAAGCGTTTCAGAGATATTTACAATAACTGTTTTAAATTTTGTTTTGTTTTTTTCTCTACTGTCATGTACTAGATGCAACATTAGTTTAGTTTACCCTTATTAGGAGGATTTTTTATTTGGAATGTGAATATGGTGTTTATGTGCTTTTCAATTATGTCTTTCTAAAACAAGTTAGCTTGTTGCTATAGACACTGGCAAATATTGTAGGCAAATAAAAATGATGAAGAGCACAGCAAGACTCATTTGGAGCAATGGTGCTGTAATGAGAACATATACGAGAGAGAGAGCTTCTGCTTTTCGCTCACTTGTTTCAAACAACTCTTGATTAAATAAAATCCCATGACAACTAGCAAAGTTGAACAGTCCAGTAGAGCCTATTGTAATCAAATCAGGCTTGAGTCATAAGTGAAAATGAATTCAGGTTTCACCTCCTCCTAAATGTTTTTCTGGGCAACACACACTCTGAAATAAAGAACCTGTCAGAAGGAGCTGGCAAAAAATGACAGATTATAACTCTGAAACCCACACAGCTTCTTTGTCACAGTCACTTTTAACCATTGTATTTGTCAGGCTAGCTGCCTGAGATGAGATGTTAGACAGCATTCCCAGGGCCATTTCTTTGATGACATGGTATTAAAATTGTTTTTCTGAAGGATGGTAATCATTGTTACTGCTCATGAGTAACAGAGATTTTTCTTCAGAGCACCCTTTTCCAAACAGGCTTCTGGTGCATTTCATGCAAGCCCAGTATAGATAATGCCTTCCGGAGTAATGATGTCTTGGGTCACCGTTTTCTAATGCATTATGATTGCCTTTTCTCCTGACTGCCAGGTAGGCTAAATGGCATCGCTGTAGTTATGATTGCTGTGACCCAGAATTAGAATCAAGCCCAGAACTGAAAGCAAGCCATGCCAACCATGTAGCAAGTGCTGCTTTTTTTTCTCCTGATCATACGATTTGTTGTTCTGTATTTATAGCTTGGCCGTGTGCTTTTGTCACTTAAGGGCAACAAGTGAATGAATCATCAGAGGTATTAGAAGAGTATTTAAATGGTTGATTGTTGTAAGAATCAAAATTGCTGAAGAAATCTTGCCAGTACTGAGTTTTGCCAGAAACGTAGTCATTCCTTTTCAAAAAGCAACATTTTCTCATAATCGTTTGGGAAAATTATCTTTCTCATTAAGATCTTTTCCCATTCAAGTGCTTAGCCTCTTGTCCGAAGGCCCTGAATCTGACTCAGTTTACAGAACACTTGATTATGTCCTGTGGGCTTGAACAACTGTAGGCACTGGTCCCAATTCACCCTTAGCCAGAAAGTAACCACTTTGAGTGAGTAACAAACCACTCAATATTCTGACCCTGAGGATCCAGTTCTGCTAGCTGAATGCGCTATTTCTTTCTAGACTTAACCACAACTGGAAAAGTCAGGATTCGGATGCTGTTTTACCTTCATAATCCCTGTAAATCCCACATTCTTTACCCTGTAGCTTTTCAGGGCAAATTGTGTATCTAGTATCCAACAGAGAAAGAAAGGCTGAATGAGTATCACTCTCCTTAGGTCCTGACATCTACATGCTTGGAAAGAGCCTTCTAGGATCAGGGAAAGGGGGTGGATTTTAAATGTTTTCTGGCACTCTCCATCGGTCACTTTCTCCTTGTGACACAGCATGACAAGTATTCCATCTTAGGAGGAACAATTTGGGGCTTCGGGTCTGTTTCAGTGGAGGATGGGGAGAGAGAAGGAGGGGGAAGAGAGAGAGACAGACAGAGAGGGAGAGAGAGAAAGTAAATTAGTTGACTGAAAGGCTAGTATCCAGGTCTAGTGGATTTCTCTAGATTGTCCTTAGACTAACTTTGCAAATTTGTATCACTATCTTTCTACTTTCCCTGATGTTATTTCATTGTACCTTGAAACCTTGGAGTGTCTGAATGTCACCTCAGAATCTTAGTTACCATGTCAATTTCTAGGGTCCTCCCCATAAATGTACATGATTCAGCCTGGGGTAGTACACAGTGCACAGGGATTTAATTTAGGATTAAGCAGAGTTCTTAGATAAATTACCAGGAAAAAAAATCCATAAAAGGAGTGAATATAATGAAGAAGGTCTTTGGACCATACTTTTAAAAATAGAGTTCTAAGGTTTAGGAGTAGGTTGGTAAAAAAGATCATGAAACATTCTACATTTAATCTACACCTTTACCAGGATAGATGACTAAATACACAAGAGTCCAGGACAGATTCACTATTCAGAATTAAGGAATGTAAGTGTAAAACTATGTGTTCTTTGTACCTCCTGGGGTCTTAAGGGACCCTACATGGACTCAGGTACAGCGGCTAAGAAGAAGATAACCCTGTGCCTTCTCCACTGTGGTTGCAACATTCACGTTTATTTTTAAGCCCCAGGCCTTCTGCCCCACACCTCACCCCATCCCCGCCCCCCTCGGCCACACGTGCTCGAGCTCTAAATAACAACTGGGCGTTTGCTTTAGTGTTTGTGTCTGGATTCTTTTTTAATGGTCTTCGTTAGCATCAACGTTTTCCCAGCTCTGGGGCCTTCCTGATTTTTGTCAGTTCCCCCATTTTCTATGAGGTCACCTGGGTATGATCCTGAATGTCCCACTCCCCCAAGAGTGGGGGAATTGTTCTCCCTGGCTAGTCTGTTTTGTTCAGTCTTCCTGCAGTTACATGCAATTGTTACTCAGCCCCCAGAGCACTGCCCTTCAGATCCAGGGTTTCTCTCTTTAGCAGTTTAGTCCCAAGGCCTTGCCCCAAATGCCGCTAGTCGGATCCTTTCAATACGTCAGCCTGAGATTGAGCATGTCTGAGATAACATATTTGTGAAAGAAGTCCACTAAATTTGCTGAACATTTGAAGATCGATTATATTGATCTTCCCTAATTCATTTGTTGGT
>VMDR010034084.1:0-11164 GCA_007922815.1 Macrotus californicus
GACCAATATTGCACGTTACTTATTTTGCTAGGGCAAATTTATATTTCCTTATCAATTTTACCATAACAATTATAATCAAGTTATATATATTAATAATGGATAGTAAATGAGAGCACCATAAGAATTTAAAAGTAGGAGAGACCAGAGAAGAATTTCAGAGGATATAGCCTCTGAGTCAGGCTTTGAAGAATGGATAGAATTTCCCAAAAGATCAAGTGAAGGGTATGAGCATATTCAGCTACCACTTATGTATTATACCCACTAAATTCCAAGCACAGGTAAGGTACATCTATTAGCAAGATGGATAAACATACTCTCTACACTCATAAAATAGGTACTCCAAATAAACAGAAATAATGCTCCAACTTATATAAACCTGAAACATGCTCCAACAAAACATGAAAATCATAGAAGGGGTATTACGGAATTGTGCCTGTTTAATATGGAGAGTATTTAAATGTTGGTTAATCCAACTGTTTAAATCTGAATTTTTGCTACATTTCAATCACTCACACCTCCCTGTTGTCTTTATTGAAGTAAAATAGATCACCCAATAATCTAGATTTAGTCATTTCAAAGCAACTTTGATTACAAGTTTAAAAACACCCGTTTAAAATGTACCATTTAAGAAGTAAATATGTAAAAAATGAAATGTTTACCTGTACCTGGGGTCTGAATCCTAGCTCTGCCACAAACTAGCTACATGAACTTGAGGCCACCACTGTGAGCCTGTTCCCCCAATTATGAAACCAAGAGAACAGATCTACTTCAGAAAGTTTATTGTGAAAATTAAATGAGATAAATATATTGTAATATATTTTATAAGTTACAAAATGCTATACAAATGTAAGCTAATATGATTATTATGTATTTAACTTCCTATATAATTTTACTACCTATCTAACCTATTCTTTATCAAGTAAAAAGAATTATCCTATTTAACCAGGGTTTACTTCATACCTACTTTAGGGTTAACCTGTTCAAAGAAACAGAATCACATTACCAGAAACCTGCACATCAGGTTGAAGCACTGTATTTGAGCAAAGCTGTGAAGGGCTGTCTAGCCTGGTACAATTGGCATCTGCATAGATAGACCAGGGGTGTCAGACTCATTTTCACCGAAGGCCACATCAGCCTCACGGTTACCTTCAAAGGGCTGAATGTAATTTCAACTCCTTAACAGTTAAAGAGTAGTTACATTTATACAGTCCTGAAATTATTTCGGCCCTTTGAAGGCAACCACGAGGCTGATGTGGCCCCAGGGGTAAAAATGAGTTTGACATCCCTGGTGTGTACCATAAACTCTCCGTTTTCCTGAAACTGCAGATATTAACTTTAACATCCTCAGCTTCTGAAATAGTTGCTTGTTAGCTAGAACAGCATCACTTCCAAATCATACTACCATAGAACAAATGCTGGTTTTTCTTTAAGCTTTCTTTGGAAATTAGCTCTTCCATAATTAGACTAATCATTAACAGAATAAAAAGTTCTCTTCATATTCCATATATTTTAACATGTTGCATTTATAATTACTGCTGAATAACTTCCAAAATGGCTTCAATCACTTCCAAAAACCAAAGTCCAAGAGTGCCAGCTTCCCCCAGGAGGCGGGTACCTTTGAGGCGGAGAATACATTGGTGGAGGCACTGCCATTCAATCCCTTCATAGACCCGAGTTCATACAGAACTCAAGAACCTAAAGTGGCCACACATCTGAAGAGTTTAGGGATTTCCCTTTAGTGTTGATCAGAGTTTTCAGATTACTCACTGGCATGACGTGGTCCTACACTTACGTAGGACAATAAATCTAATAATACATTTCATTTTTGCATAACTGCTTCAGTTCCAGCGGATTCACTAATGATTCACAGTCCACCACGTATTTGTAAATAATAGGGTTTTTACCGTCTGATAAAGGCCATCACAAACAATATTTTTGCAATTATAGTGAAATTACTTTCCTTATTCTTGTCTCTATTTGATCTTCCAGAAGAAAGCAGCAAGCAGAAATAGTCTTGTTTTATTCTTCAATAAAAGAATGAGAACCAAACCCTACAAATGAGTATGTCTTATAAAAGTGTTAGATCTTTAGGATCTTTAACAAGTGGCAGCGATAAGCGAGCTCTTTAGAGATAGTCAATTAGAATATCTGCCTTAAATGTTCTTTTTTAAAAGGTCAGCACGTCTGCAATTTAAGACTTTCCACTTTCCAACCCCTTCCGCTGCCATGTCATCCTTTGGCTACCTCAACACACACACATCCATTTCAAGGAGCAGAGGGAAGAGGGGAAGGGGAAGATCGGAACCAGGTCACTCAACGAGGGAGTCCCGTCCTAGGACGCGAAAACGCCACCCCTAAAATCTTGATTTTTAATTCGTCCGCGCAGCGCCTCCTGCCGGTGCTGCGGACCGGCGCTCGCGGCAGGCGTGGAGAGCGCGGCGAAGCCCGCACCGCCGCGCGCCCCGACGCTGCCCTCTTCGCGCGGGCAGCAGGGTGCGCTCGGGCCCCGGCTCCGCGCGGAAAGCGGGAAAGCACGAGCAACCTCGGCGCCGGCCGACCGCGGCCGGGAGCCAGCGCCCGACGGCGCGCCGGGCGGCCCGTTCCCACCCGGAGCGGGAGCACGGCGCCCACACGGCCCTCCGCGCCGCGGCCGCCCCGACAGGCCGCCGCTCGGTCCCGGCGAGGCTGCGGGGCCCACGGCCGGGGGCGTGGTCTCGACGGCGCCCGCCGACGTCCGGCCGCTCGCCCAGGCCCGCGCCTCCCGGAGCGCGCCGCGGGGGCCGGGGCCGGCGGTCCGCAGCGGGCGCCGGGGCTCCCACCAGCTCGGCGACCGTGCCAGGACCTTCCGTCCCGCACGCACGGCTCCCGGCCCGTGGGGACGGCCGAGCTGCGGGGCGCTGCCCCGGCCCCCCGCTCACACCTGCTCCCCAAACGGGCCTGCAGCCCGGGCCGCGGCGAGCCGCCGATACTCCCGCACCAGCCCTACCTCGTCTCCTTTCCCACGGCCTCCGCCGGGCGCTGCGGTCTCGTTCCGTTTTGAGCCCCCAATGCGCTTTGCAAGGAGTCAGCCGGAGAAGGGGCTCCAGACGCGTTACCTGGGCAGAACCCAGCTCCTGGGCCCGCTCTCCCGCTCTCCCGCCCGCACGTCCGCGGGGTTCCAGAGCTTCTCGCAGGTCTGGAGCCCGCGCCCAGCGTCGCCGCGGGGGCTTCCTTCTCGGGCCGACGGGGCCGAGTGCCCGAGGCGACCTGGCCGCCCACGTCCCCACGGGGAGCGAGGCCGTCGAGGAGGGCTGCCCGCTCGCGCCAGCGGGAGGCCGTCGGGCCCAGACTCGGCGCGGGCGGCAGGGCGCGCGGGGTGCGCGCGGCTGTGCTCACAGGCCGCGGTGCCTGGAGCCGCTTGGCCAGGCTGGGGAGGCTTCCCGGGAGCGGGTCTGGGGGCTTGAGAGACTTTCCTAAGGGAAGAAGACAGTGAGGAGAGGTCTGCTAGACCCAAACTAGGCCTCTCCCGGCCCTTCTTATCCCCGCCTACCTCTCCCCACCCCGCCTAGGATCTCTTCCCAGGGTCCTTCCCCTCCACCACGCCCTGTTCCCCCACTTCTCCCTCCCCCTGCGATCTGTCCCCGAACCCCCACCCTCATCCTCTCCCACCTCCATGCCCTCCTCTCCTTCGCTCTTTTCTCTCCCCCTTTCCGATCTCTAGCTCGTCCTCCCCTCCACCCGCCAGTTTATGACCCCATTGTTTCTTGGTTTATATGGAAATGCACTGTCCCCGGATATGAGACTAACTCCATCTTTTTTACCTACAGTCCATGACAGTTTCTGGTATACAAGGGCGCTGCCTAGATATCGAAAAGAATTCTTAACAGGAAAGGAAATGGAGCTCCCCACAAAAGAGTTTTCCTCCGTTGGCCAAGCCGCAGGTCCTCGTTGGCCATCAGTGGGACAGGAGAGCTCTGCGCAGGTTATATGACCAGACCATCCGTTCTTTGTTCTCTGATCCGGGTACTGCCCAGATCCAAAGACCAGGCTGGGGCTCCCTTTACTAAGGGGGGCACGGGTCCGTGAGAGCTTGGGGGCGCGGGGCCAGGCTTGTGAAACGCCCACCCCAGAGCAGGGAGCGTGGGCGGGTCCCTGCCAGGGGGAACCAGCGTCCAGAGAGCCCTGTCCGAGCCCCGAAGCTGTGGTCCCGAAACTGAGAGCTGGCCCGGGAGCACGAGGCCAGCTCAGCTCTCCACAGACTCTGACCTTGTCCTGGAAGGTGTCTCGAGCCCATAACCCGGGAAGGTGCGCCGTTCTGCTGCCCCCGCAGACGAGGCCCTGTCTTTCCCTCTACGCGTCTGTTTGTGCTTTGGAGCAAGGCCCGAGAGGAGCCGTGGCTCTGTCCAGCGGAGGCTCGTGGCGAACGAGAGCCTCAACTCCCTTGGCCAGTTTTGTTCCTCTCCAGGGGCAGAATATTCAGGGCCACGTCTGAGCGCTGCGCGTTGGCCGCGTGGCGTCTTTCTGCTCTGTTAGTGTGTGAACCTCATATGCTCTTTAGAAAACATATGCTCTTTAGAAAACATATAACTATAGCACATACAATAAGTACATTTTTACCGATTACCTGGGCTTGTGTAAACAAATACATCGCTGTGGGCACAAGTACAGAGTCTTCAAGAAAAAAGAGCTGGCCGAGACTGCTATTTGGGGGTCTGGAGGCCACAATACATACAGCTCTCAACTGATTAAGTGGCTGGAGGCAAGTCACGAAGTCCTACTTCCCGTTCCTTTATCATTCACTAAATAAAGATGTTGGGTAAACTGTATCATTTCTGTGGTCTTCCCTCTCCAACTCAGAGACTCTCCCCGACAGAGGCTTTTTAAAAACTTCAATTAGCTTTTGAATGAGTTGCCTTTGCTTTTCTTCTTTTTAACCCTTTTAATCTCTATGACATTCAGAGGAGTGGTGAGAAGCAGTTTAAAATTTAAAGTAAGGAGAAAGCATTCAGAGAAGTCTGAAAAAATGGAGAAAGAGAGTGGAAAGATCAATTTATATCATTTTTTTTTTTAAGTTTCCAATTTTTCCAATGAAAATAAAACCAAACAGAGCCCTTTAGAGCCCAGCCTCTGACTCAGGTTTCCAAAGAAGCAATGAAGTCAATGAAATTCGAGTTTGTAGAGGTCAGGGTATGTATTGGCTTGGTAGGTTCCCATCACTCTATCTCATCTCTCTAGGCTGCCAAATGGAATACTCTGGGTCTTAATTGCTTGAACAAGCAATGTAAAAAGTTCAAGTAATCCTTTAAAGCAGAAAAATGGTAAAAATGAAGAATAAAGGAATACAGATAAAGAAGCAGGAAGAGGCTATATCTTAAAGGGCCTTGTAATACTGAATTTGAACTTTATCCTGAAAGCTATGGGAAGCTCTTGAAACATTTTAAGTGGGAAATGAATGATACAATTAGCTTTTTAGAAAGATCATGTGGCAGTAACATTGAGGACACAGGAGTGTTGGGTAGGTTGTAGGGAAACCAGTCAGGAGACTATTGCAGTAATGATTGATAGAAGCGATGAGATCTGAATTTAGGCAATGATAGTGGCTATAGTAATGATTTTGAGGGACGATAGGGAGATAGGGAGGGACTGATACAAGAGATAATAAGAAAGCAGACTTGAGGGAACCTGATGACTAATTGAGTGTGATAGATGAGTGAGAATGAGGAGCAGAGAAAGATTCCCAGGCTTCTAGCTTAAGTATCTGGACATTTGATGATGCCACTTACCGAAAGAGGAGCCAGGACATGTTGAGTTTAGTGTGTCTGTGAGACATCCAAGTAGAGATGTCAGATGAAGGGATATCTATATCTGAAGTACAGCAGTGATCTGGGCTGAAGGAAAAGATTTAGAAATCACCGGCATAAAAGTAGTGGTTGAAGGCCTTGTTTTGATGAATGACTCAAGGAGAGTATTTAGTTAAAGAAAAAATTTAGGGAACATCCATTTAACTGGCCATTGGAGGAAGAGAATAGCCTTCAAGGACATTAAGAAGAAATGGACAGAAAGGCAGAAGAAAAGCATAAGTCTAAGCATCATTTTGGGGATGCCTATTATCTTCTAGTCAATGGTCTGAGTCTTTATATACATTATTTCATTAAATACATACAGCAACCCTAGAAGACATGTTTTCAGGTAGAAAAACTTGAGTTCTGGTAACTTAACCAGAGCATGTTTAGCCCTAGAGTCAGATGAAACTTAGACTGAAATCTTACCTGAGTCTCAGTTCTACATCCACAAAATAGGACTAAATAGAGCCTACCTCTGAGAGTTGGTGTAAAGATTGGATGAGGTAGCATATGTAAACTGCTTGGCACAATGAGTACTCAGTACCTGAGAGTTATTAACCTTATTAATAACCATACCCACATACCACTATGTTAACTTAAGTGGTTACTGTCTGTTCTTTAGCTCTTTGGCCCAAACGTGTATTTTCCCCTGAAGTCCTTAGTGCACAATTAAGACCTGTGCCAGGCTAAAGTATTATGATAAGCCTTTACTGAAGACTTGGACATAGCCAGATAAGAATGAACCCAAAGAGCAACATACAGCTAGATCATCTGAATGTGTACCACTTTATTTTAGGAGCCCCTACAGGGGTATCACCTTCCTGCCTAGAACCTGGAGAAGCCGTCTTTCTAATATGATGAGGGTGTAGCCTCAAGCTGTGTGATTTCAAGTCCAACAAAGGTGTGACCCCACAGGGAGTCAGGAGTTCTCACTTAAACCCAAGACTCATCTTCCAAGGTCCCATTAATCCCTCTGAGGAACTGTCCCTTCCAGATTATTGGTAAAGGGGATACCCACTTTCTTCAGAGACAGTCTTGTCTTTCTCTAGAAGTGTGGCTTTACACTGTGGCCTCAATGGGAGAACCTTATTAGAACACAACAAAATAACATTCATATAGGGGTTACACCCTTTTCATTATTCCTAGAAGAAGATGAGACTTCTTGTATGAACTCTTAATTTTTCGTGACCCTTAGGTCTTCCTCTATGCAAAAGCCACTCTGAAAAGCGAGTTTGGGTAAAGCCAGAAGTTGACTGTAGTCCAAGGACAACAAGACATAGCAAAAGGTACCTACCAGGCTGAAAATAAGAGGAAGATTTTTGTCAGTATGGTTAAAGAAAAAAACACAAATTTATGTTTTAAAAATTAAAAGATGTAGTAGATATAGAAATGAATAAATTATTGGTTAGTGTTCACTCATGTGTTTTTAATCCTGTAATACGGTTAGGTATTTCAAAGTAGAGAGACTTTTGATCATGGCTTTAGTACAATTCATAATGGCAGTTCTTTTATTTGTTTCTTCACACTTGTTTCAAGGAATGTAGAGACATATTCTGCCCTAGGGCTCCAGTCTGTTTACCTCTAAGGTGAGGATCCTAGGCAGAATTCTTCAGGGCTAGGCACACAGCTTCAGAAAGCAATAGACTCCAAGTCTGTAGCCCAGTTTGCCCGTTCTAAAAGCCATCCTCATTGATCATTTTTATGGTGATAGTAAACTGTGAACCATAGAAAAGCTGAAATGTATCTTACTGACCTGCAGCACCCGTTTTCCATGGGAAATTATCCTCTTTAGGTTAAGAATTGTAATGGAATCTGTCAGGAAGGCAGTGGGTCTCCCCATCCCCCCAAAAGAGGAAGTTATGGTCAGGGCAATATGGGAAATGCTGGGTTGTATTTTGTTAATCAGGTCTCTTTCCTATTGTGCTTCTCAGACACATTAACTCTTAACGTTCATTGTGAAGTTTCTGAAGTTATAAAATCCTTTTTGTCTCAGAGTCTAAAGACTTTTGTCATGGATTATGCTTTACAGAAAACTGATATTTGCCATTACTATCTGATCATTACTGGGCTAGCTTCTATTGGAGAAAGTCATTTCAATGCTCTCTCATCATTGAAATCATTGAAATCATCACCATTGAAATTCGCCTCCTACAGTGAGTCTTCCTCTCTCACTGACAAGGGACACTTCTACATGCTGTCACAGAAGCCAACACATACATAGATAACAACATATTTAATTTTTTTTTATTTATTCACTTGAGAAAGAGAGAGAGAAACATTGATTTGTTGTTGCACTTATTTATGCATTCATTTGTTGATTTCGGTGTGTGCGCAGGCTGGGGATCGAACCCACAACCTTGGCGTATCAGGGACAACACTTTAAACAACTGAGCACCTGAGCAGGGCAATGTATTTATTTTTTTATTCATGTTTTTCTTTTTCTTTGTTCACATTCACTTATGCTAGATTGATACAGTGCCTAACATCTGCTGAAACACGAATATTTGTTGAATGGCTATCAAATGAATGAGAAGTATTAGAAGAAATGTAAATTCAGTCAGAGGAATTTCCTGGTTGCAGATACGCCTTAGGGTTCCTCCTAGGACCTCAGGTTACAGAAAGATAAAAAGGACAACCCCCCATGACACACCCACTAGGCAAACACCTATTCCATATTCTTTTGTCCAGGCACCCTTAATCATTACCAAGAGCTCCTGTGAGTGGAACCATAGCTGTATAATTCCATTGGATTGTTTCCATAAGGTTTTAGCTCAAGAGAGAAAACATGACTAGGGAAAAGGAACCCTTAATTACATCTTAAAAAATATGATCAAAAGCAACATTTAAGAAAAGTGTTTCCAGGGAAGAACTGAGGATGACACCCGGTTTATAATAATTCATTTTCCCAAACCTCAGAGCATGTGATCAAAGCTGATACACATTATCTCAGGCTTGGTACCAGGGTGACTCATTTTTTTTTCTTACGTTTTTTGAAGTTATTATTTGGATGAATAAATAGATGAGGAAAAGCCAAACCTGGGCCAGCCAGGTGTAGACTGTACAAATTCTGCTGCCTGATCTGTAATAATCCCCCCTCCTTTTTTAAAAAAAACGAAGAAGCTGTGGCCTTTGGCAGCTTCAGACACTATCATGCAATTCGGGCCCTTTTAAATCAAGATAAAAATACAGCAGGTTAGAACTTGCAAGAGGAAGACAATGGAACCTTCTCCTTAAACGTGGAGGAGGTAGCAAACAGGTTAGTTGTTAGACAAATTGACATGTACAAGTACTCCCCACAGCCTAAGTGTCCAACGCTGGGATCATTCGGTTAATCTGCGCTAGGGATTTAAAAGATTCACACCCAGTAAGGCTTTAGCTCTAACCAGTTAACCCTCCTTCCTACCATACCACCAGAGCAGGAAATAAAACTATGAAGCTTGTATTTCCTTCCCCTCCTCCCATAAGGTATACTAACATTGATTCTTTGGTAATTGTTGGCAGATCTTCCAGGAAGACTAAAAATTCGCTAAATTCGCAGGCATATTTGAATGAGAGATGAAAACCTGCTAGCCCAGAACCTAAAGAAAGAATAAGCAATGTGTTTTTTACTGAGGACCTGATGGTGTGGTGGCAACATTCCCTAACAATTCTGAACGTTTTACAAAGTTCGACTTAAACATCTTATCTAGAAGAGTTCTCCCCTCCCCCAGGTTTACAGCTCAGAGAAAGTAGAGGGCGGGACTGGGACCAATCATCGGGAAATCACCTGCAGCAAGGTGGATTTTTGTTTGAACGTCAGACTTTTCTAACATTCAGAATTTTCTAGTAATGGAACCCGAGGTTTCACAAAATAGTGAGTGCTCTTCCTGTTAGTAATGCTATGCAAGTGATGCACAAAGACATTTCTCAAGTTCCTTCCAATCCAAAGATTATTATTATTCTTGAAACATAATGAAGATCATAACTTTGAAAATATCCTAGCTGTTCTGCCTAGCAAACCAGTGTCCCCTCAGCTCTGGTTCTCACCTTCTTTGACAAACAATGTTTCCTTCTTCCTTGGGTTCTGAGAATCTGAGAAGGAGATGTGGTTGATATAGAAAAATAAAATAAAATACCTCCTAAGCAACAAAAACATCGTGAACTACACAGTCACAGTTGCATATTTTACAAAATAAAAAAGTTTCTCTCTGTCTCCAAAAGGAAAAAACCATGTTGGAATAAATACTCTTTGGTCACCAGAATTGTGAGGTCACCATAATGTGAAGAAAACTGAATGGGAATCATCATACTACTCAACTAGATCATTTTTCAAATGTTACTTAATATACAGATCAAAGCTACAGTGAGATACCACCTCACACCTGTTAGAATGGCTGCTAGCAACAAGAAAAGCCACAAGTGTTGGGGAGGTTGTGGAGAAAAAGGAACCCTCATTCACTGCTGCTGGGAAGGTGAACTGGTGCATCCGTAGTGGTACAGCCACTGTGGAAAACAGTCCTGCAGTTCCTCAAAAAATGAAGAATACAGTCACCATATGACGCAGCCATCCCTCGTCTGGGTATCTTCTCGAAATACTCGAAAACATTTGTTTGCAAAAAAGATACACACCCCTATATAAAATAAAAAAAGAAAGGTCAGTGGTATATAGATTCTACACCAAGGGTTGCAGAGGGACAAGGGAGTGTGAAGCCTGGAGACTAAATGTGGTTTGGTCAACATGGGGGCCGGCGGGCTGATCAGAACTTTGGAGAGAGGATGGGAAATATTAAGAAACCAGCCAAGTTAATTTGGAAGCAAGCCATGTTCTCACATGTATAATAGGCAAAGAACTGCCTGAGAGGGTAGGCAATCCAAAAAGGTGGCCGAAGAAGCTTGCTGCACAAGGAGCAAAGATAGGTCAAAACAGACTGCTGCCTGAAGCTGGACTCAAGGGACCAGATAACTCGTATGTATTCACGTGATCTGAAACAGAGGCCAGGGGCAGATAACTTGTTCATCAAAGACTCGTGCTGTGTTTCTGCATTCTGTGTGTTGACTCCACTCTCAAGTGGGTGTTTCAACAGGAAAACTACCTTGAAAAAATGTTGTTAGTTCGACATATACAAAATAATCTATTTTTAAAAGCCAAGCATAGTTACAGGATCCAGTTAATAGAACACCTGTTAGAAATCACATGCAGAGAAGAAATAACATTGTATTTGAACTTAAAATGTGATCTCTTAAATCCTACCAATTGTTCCAAATATAAATGTAGGTAGAATTAGTGTAATAATGATCAGAGGATTTGGTGTTCATTTTAAGTGTTGCAAAATTTAAAAATACCCACTGGATTTTTCACATCA
>VMDR010034085.1:0-11162 GCA_007922815.1 Macrotus californicus
CATTTCATGTTGTCCTAAGGCTCCCTTAAAATATCCTCATTCTTTTTTAGTCTTTTTTGTTTTGTTTTCTTTCGGTTTCTTCTCTGGTATGTTTAATCTTTCATATCGCTTAGCTTCAGTATACATGAATTGATGACTGAATAAATTAAGGCTAAGCATACTGTTATGTTCTTCTAAAATTTGTATTTATTGCTGTGATTTATCTGACAATTTACATAAAGTGCTAGTTAGTATAGCTGAAATTATTAATTCTTCAGAGAATGAGATGTTCAACTATTTCCACAGCTTCAGGCAGTTTTTCCACATTGATATGCAGGAATTACACAGACCACAACCTGCTTTTTGAATTAAAATTTATCATTGATGCTAATTTTAAGGAAGTCTCTATATTGTACTCCTATTTAACCAAACATCACATTTCCTCATTAAAATATCAGCATCCATAATGAAGTACTTTGCTTTGTAATCTAAAATGTCCCACTATGTTGAATGCACATTTGAACATTTAAATGTGATTCTGCTAATGTACTGATTAATTTATGTTATTCTCTTCCACTCACGTGGCAGATTTTAATTGCAATTAGTTAGCTGCTGTTGGGTCTCAGCTTGCCAAAGGCTGGGGAAAATCTGATTTTCATGGACCAATTACCAGGACTTTCGAGCAGGGCTTGTATTAGAGGGAGAGTGAGAAACCATCAAAGTTGTGAATCTTAATTCTCTTGGTGATAGCTATGCTTGGGGAGGGGTTGGGGGGCAGCCTTTGCTCTGAGGAAAAAAGCCCAATAAATGGGAATTATCTGAGCGCTATAATACAATTAAGCTGTCACAACAACTTTGGGGACTGATCTTTTGTACTCTTTCCACGTCTGTTGCGAATGCGTGGGGGTTGTTGTAGCAGGGAACATGCTCTCACCAGTGTCCTGGGCTTTTGATGTGGGCGATGTACAGCTGTAAGAAGGCATGGGGTACAACACCCGCCTTTCACTCAGTGTTGTTGAGCTACAAATTCATGTAATTAATTTTAAGAAGCTATTGCTTTGATCTTCATAAATATGCCCAGGATTCAAATGGAAAATCTTGAGGGGCATTTTCTCGGGAGGATGATGATAGGGCCAAAATGCAATTTCATTAGGGTCTACCACTTGTCTGTAAATGAGCACCACCCCCACCATCCTTTATTTTAGCAGCTGCTATTACCAGCTGCACTGCTATATTATGCAGAAAATCTGCTTGCTTACCCTGCAAACAAACTGCCTTGGTTCAATGAGCTATTTGTTATACTATGCTGAACTTTGCAATATATTGCTATAATTTGGTTTAATGCACTTTCAGTTTTTATACCGGCAATATTATCTTAACTGTAGGGCACTGGTGTTTATAAATGAGATGGAAACATAGTCTCTGCAGTATTCATTATTAGTGAGGCACAGAGGAGGGAGCTGTGGGCCCCTTGAACATGGATTCTAGTCCTACTTCTGTCACTTCTGGTCTCTCTGGACCTCAATGTTCCCAGCTAATGAATGGGGATAATAAGGAATGATTCTTAGCTCAGGATTGTTAAGTGGGGCATGTAACAAATGTAGGTAAAAGAGTTTTGTAAATATGAGACTGCAACATAGGTTTAAACCTTGATCTTAAAATAGTATTCTACCTTCACTTTCTGGTGTTGGAGTGATTTAAGAGCTTAACAAAAATGCTGTCATAAAGAAATGAAATAAAGACTGCTATTCTCAGTTTTTAGTATATATTTCTAATAACAATAAATAATAAAGAGTAAGAGCTTTAGTGTAGGGTTTTCAAAAGGGATTATGGAAGCTAAATCTACCCTGTGTTCAATAAAATGAAACAAGATTATAAACAATCCCTAATTCTCAGTGGTTTAACCCAACAGAAGTGTATTTCTAGCTTATGCCACATGTCCAGGGGACTTTGCTGACTGTAGTCACACAGAGGCCCTTGCTAACAGAGGGCCTACCTTGTTTTATTTTTAATTGTGGCAAAATACATGTAAGATGAAACTTATCAGCTTAACCATTTTTAAGTGTACATTTCAGTAGCATTAAAGCCATGTACATTGTTATGCTACTCAAAGACACTATCTCAACAGGTGTTTCCAAGGCCACCGAGGCAGGAACAAGGGTTGCAGAACGTGTGCACAGGCTCTTTAACACTTCCTCCTGGAATCATGCCAGAAACCTCTGTTTACATGTCATTGGCTCTATCAGGTCATGTGGTCACGCCTGACCTCAAAGGGGACTGGGAGTGCAGTCCTTCAGTCCTTCAGGTGCTCTGAAAGGGAGGAGACTTAGAAATATTTGATGAGTAGCACTAATGACTACTACACCCCTCCTGTTACATTTTTAGAAACTATGTCATCAGCTCTTGGGAAGCTGACTAGCTCTTGGTCCCTGGGAAGGGGTCTTAGAGCAGAGTGAAAAGCTAGAGGTAATAAATGTGGGTGCTGGAGCTATGCTGCCTGAATCTGAATTCTGGTTCTCCCAGAGTTGTTGAACTTCTACCTGCTTCAGTTTTCTCTTTTGTAAAATGGGGACACTAACCTTACTAACCTTCCTGGATGACTGTGGAGATGAGAACACTTAGAGCACTACCAGGACACACAGGAAACTTTGCTATGGATGGGGCCCTGCATTTCCCCTGTGGAGGCCAGAGCCTAGTGTTCATTGTGTTTTTCTTTCCATTTCCCACAGGCAAACAGATCCTCAAGTCCCTGCCTCAGGTTTGGGTTGCAAAGTGGACAGGAAAAGCTACCTGTATATTCAATCCCCCAAGGTGGTGGTTTTCAGGAAGATTGAGCTACTGGTGTGAAATCTCCTACAAAGAGGAGGAAACATTCGACATGAGGTGATTCCTCCAGGTAGGAAAGGGGTGAAGATTCCTGGACCTCTCACTCTCAGAGCACTCTCAGGGCTTGAGCAGTGGCCCCTCCATGACCTCCCTAAATGTTTTCTTCAATCCAAGACCTCAGGGCTCAGGGGATGAGAGGAAGAATCCTAGTTATGAATTTACCTTCACTTCATTATACTTTGTCAAGTCTACCTCCTCTCCTAAATGTCTCTTCTCTTTTATCTTCATGCTCACTGTCTTAGGTCATCATCATTTCTTAACTGGGCATGAGTTTCCTGCCTCCAGGCTTGTCCCCTGTACATTGAAGACCCATGGGCTCTCTTAATAAAATGACACCCAGTCCACCTCAATAATGGTAGAGGAGGTTCTTGGTAGGGAGGGGGCATTATGTAAACCTCATGCTCTTGCTCTTTTGTCCTGGAGTTTTAGCCTCTTCTTGGAGATGTCATCAGTCATGGCTGTTAACTTTCCTTTTTCCATTGTCAGTTCAGGGCATTTCCTTTCTTTAATATTTAATTTCATAGCTGAGACAAAGACTGACATGTAAGCACTTTAAAAGGCTTTTCTCTCCATGAAAAAATAAGAATGATGATACAAGGAGCTATCATGTACTTATTACTGAAGATTCTCAGTATCTTCATGAGGTCTGCAATACTTCCTGTTGGTTTCTGTGCTCCTGAATTAGGGGAGAGACCATGTGTTCCCTTCAGTCAGGGAGTTCCTCTAAGAATCTACCTCTAGGGACCTCCTTTCCCTTTTTTCTTACAAAAAACTTTAATTCTTCAATTCCTACCCTATAATCTTAGTCTTTTCAAGAGACCTGATATTGTCACTCCACTCCCTTTGGGACAACTACACCCCTCACCTAGAAGGGTGTGGCCTAGCCCTGCCATCTTAACATGAAAAACATATCTAAAAATGATAGTCCAACCTCATGACAAGAGCAGCATGAACAGTAGCAAGGACATTATTTTCTTTCTTTCTTTTATTATTTTTATTCTCTTATAGTTGTCCCAATTTATCCCCCTTTACATCTTAATAGCAATCAAGTCAATTACTATTTATGATCCACCAATATTTCTCCATTGTCTTCCAAATAAAGTCTGAGCTCTTTGATCACAATTATCATATCTTTCTAAGAGGCTTTCCAACACATACCACATTCTCGAGCCATATTGAAATGCATGATGTTCCCTAAGGCATTCTGCCCTCTCATGTTGTTATGCCTTGAACCTCTGCTGTTCCCTCTGCCTGTAATTCTTCCTACCTGGCCAAACTCCTTTCATCTCAAAAGACAGCACAGGCATCTCCTCCCTCCTTTGTTAATCTGTCCCTGACCTTTCTCCCTGCATCCCTTTATAGAGATAGTTACTCCCTTCTCTCTGTTCCTAATATATATACATAGTTTTGTAGGGAAGGAAAAAATATTTCCTCTACTCTTCAGGTTCAGTGATTGGGGACTTGTGAATTAAATTGACAAATAACAGAGTAACAGGAAAAAGAAACATGTTTCTTTATTGACACTAATATTTTTACATGCTTGACGGCTTCACAGGGAAGAAGTAAAAACCTAAAGAAGTGGAAGACTCAGAACCTCATATACCATTTTAACAAAGGGCAGTAAATTGTGGAGAAGTGACTGTATGAGGAAAGGGAAACTTAGACTTCTAGGGACAGTAAATTGTGGAAGGGTAAAGATATGGGGAAACTAGTAGAAAATAAGGGATATTTTGGTAAGGTTGGTTTGTGCAGACTTATCTTGGTGTCAGCTTTCTATTTTCTTCATGGCCATGAACCTTCCTTGGAAAACAGTATTTATGGCAGTTCTCATTTCTCAGAAATGTCTGCTTTTAGGCAGATAAGGAAGTTCTGAAGAAGCTTTTTTCTGTATCTGTTCATTCTCAATTGACTACCACTCAAAATAATCAAAGTGCCATATTTTGAGATGACACTTTCTGATCCCCCTTACTCTCTAATATGGTCTATATAACATTATTTTGATAGTTGGTTTATCTATTTCTTCCTCTAATAAAAGGAGCTTATTCAGAAGCAAGATTGTGAATTATCTAATTTTGTATCCAAATACTTATGCTTGGGTCTCATAACCACAGATTCTCATGTAATTAACCTGGGGTGCTACCTAGGCACTAAGATAGTTAAAAGCTCCCTATGTGATTCTAATCTGCAGATGGGTTGAGAACAACTATTTCTGACAATATTTTAGATAATAGCATTTTCCTAGCATTCTCCCAAGCTTTTGAGAAACTTTCTCTCAAGGTGTGTCAGTGATGGAGAGGATGGTGCTGAAACCAACCCTTGGCTTTGACTTTGCTATAAAGCCAGAGCTATGTGGGAGAGAAGGTGGGTATTCTAAGCAGAGGCCTAAAATCATATGGGTGCCACATTGGGACAGCATTACATTTTAGGCCTCACAATTAGAATGACTTTCAAGATATTCCTTAGATGAGACTTCTGTTCTGGAATCATGGGGTTAAGGTACTCTGGGCTGGGCAGGGTGGAAGGACCCTCTTATTGAAAAACAATTAGATTGTAAATAAAACCTACTTTTTCGTGAATTGCTTAGCATGAGCAATGGGGGTGATTCTTCCTTCCTGCCTTCCCCAAAGGAGCAAATTGTAGGTGACCTTAAGTAGTAAGCTAGTGGGAGAAAAAGGGTTATCCTGAAGTAAATGTCAACAGCAGCATCTTACTCTATGATTGGGTACTAAACTGAGGGCCAGCACCTGGAGGGCAGCTGGGCTGAAGACTTGGCATTGACTCATTGGAGCAGTGTTCACTGGGTAAAATACACAGATTCAGGGTAACACAGAGCCAGACATCACAAGGAGGCTCCCTGACCTTAGGCTGAGGGGCTTTAAGCTGCATGGTTTGGAAAGGATACAAGAGCAATATGATATGGCAGAACTTTGGCTCCAGCGCTGGTCTGTCAACTCAGTGTTCTTGGATGAGAAAGTACAGACTATCCTCTGGCATGAGAAGAGAGGGCTGCAGGCCAAGCTTTTAGGTTGACTAGGATTGATTGCCTTAAGCACTGAGTCATGGCTGGTTTCCATGGGATTTTACAGGCAGCCAAGTACTTTTCTAGGAGGCCAACCTTTAGGGAATCTGTCTTAGACTAGTTAACCTTAACTGCTCATAGAAGATGGAATCACAGAGATAAGCAAGCAATAGGAAACATTAGAAACCATCAAGAAGATTCAGAAAAGAACAACATAGAACTTCTAAAAATGAAAACCGTTGAAATGAAAAAAAAAAAAGAAAAACCTCAGTGGGGTAAAGAAAGAGTGAATTAGTCACCCCTAAAGAGAGAATTACTGGAAGATATCTTTGAAGAAATTAATAAGAGCAGACATAGATAAAAGAGATGGAAAATATGCCAGAAAATTTAAGAGAAAACGTGAAATAAGTAATATGAAAAATCTAAGTGATTCTAGAAAGAGAGGATAGAGTAAATCAAATGAAGAAATATTTGAAGAGATAATTGCTGAGAATTTTTCAGAATATTGAGAGTGCAGAATATATAGATTCTATGTCTAGACACTGCATAGTGAAACCAGAATACTAAAGCCAAAGAGAAGCTCTTAAAGTTATCAGAGAAAAAGATAGATCACTGGTAATATTCAGACCACATTCTCTATCCACAATGCAATTAAATAAGAAATCAATAGTAAGAAGATTAAATTTTTAAAAAACCTCCATACATTTAGAAATTAAACTACATGTCCAAATAGCCCAACAGATCAAGCAAGAAATCAATGTGCAAATGAAAAGTATGGTCCATAGTTGGGAATCATTTAGTCCTGTTTTATATGCCCTTGACCCAGGGAACCAGGTGGGAGGGATAATTGTGAAAGGCTGACAATGACTCTGGGAAGCTCCAGAGAAGGCTTTATACTAAGGCAAAAGCAACCAAATCCTTGACTTGTGGGTATTTCAGTTCTCTTTTTTTCTTCTTTTGAAAGAAAAATTAAATTTATTGGGGTAACATTGGTTAATAAATTATATACGTTTTAGGTGTATAACATTAGAATATGATATCTGTGTACTCTATTGTGTGCCCACAACCTGAAATCTCCTGTCATCATATATTTTACCTGCATTGTCTCCTTCATCCTCCCCTCACTCTCTTCCACTCTGGTATATAATATAAGACCTAAAACAATAAAATACATAGAAGAAAATATAGGCACTAAACTTATGGGCCTTGGTCTCAGAGGGGTTTTTGTAAACTTGTCCCCAAAGGCAAGGAACTACACCAAACTAAAATGCTTCTGCAGATCAAAATAAACCATCAACAAAACAAAAAGGCAACCAACTCAATGGGAGAAGATATTCACAAACAATACCTCCAATAAGGGGAATATTTAAAATACATAAAGAACTCACATAACTCAACAACAACAAAAAACCCCCAAACAATTGGACTAAAAAAGACAGAGGACCTGAATGGATACTTTTTCAAGGAAGACTTACAGATGGTCAACAGATATATGAAAAGATGCTCAACAAGGGAAATGCAAATCAGTTCTTTGTTTTGATTGGTCAAATGGTTTAAATTCGCTAGTTAGGGTTGTTTCTTCTTCTCTATTAAGGATAACATGTTTTGATATCATACTGTGTAGTGCTGTGAAAATAGCCCATTAAGCAGAACTTGTGTTGGAAGACCAGGTTGGTAGGATGCTCTTACCTGGATTTGGTGATGCCAATGTAATTCCCAAGTAGGCATTAGTTATATGCCTACCAACATGCAGGCAAGGCCTTCTGGACACCACAGGAAAGTGCATGATGCCTGCAGGCAGCTGGTTGTAATTTAATTACCATGAAGATCATATCGTACTCAAGTGTTCAGATTCACAGCCTTTGAACTGAAAAGCTAAAGGAAGTGACTGTATTTTGGGCTTCTCTCTCCTTCCAAACTCCACTTTTATTTCTCCACTTTCAGCTCCTACTTACCCTGGGAGAGGACAGGGTAAGAGAAGCCCATATTTGTTATTCTGTCTTAAAATATTACAAGGCATGAGGGACATGCCTGTGCCAAGCCCTGTACAAACCTTAAGTTCAGCGTGCATCTGTCATTCCAACCCTTCTCTTTTAGTATATTGATCTAGAGAAATTCTGTGCTGCTTTCTGCATTCGAAGGCCCGTCATGCCAGGGCAGGTCCCACCAATGCAAGTTCTTTTTCAACTTATTAAAATTAAAACACGAATCTATAGATGACAGAGAATCTTTCATCTATTCCTAGTTCACTGATTCTAATTTCTCCATGTCATAAATGAATTGATTAATCCTAAATGGTTAATCCTAAAATTACAATGGAAACAAAGTCAAGCCTTCCACTTCCCAAATGTGAAAGTTTAAATGTAGCAAACTGCTGCTTGAACCAAAATGCTTATTATTTCAGTCTTTTGTGGATGGTGCATCAATATGAAGCCCTTAAACTGATTTTCAAAAATTTATTTATTTATTTATTTTTTAGAGAGAGGGGAAGGGAGGAAGAAAGAGAGAAACCTCTGTGTGTGGTTACCTCTTGTGTACCCCCTACTGGGGACCTGGCCTGCAACCCAGACATGTGCCCTGACTGGGAATCAACCAGCGACCTCTTGGTTTCCAGGCTGGTGCTCAGTCCATTGAGTCACACTAGTCAGGGCCTTAAACTGACTTTTTTGTACAAATGGAATTGGATCTGCTCAAGGTGTCACAACTAGAAAGCTCTGCCTGGCTTTCTAATCTGTATTTTGAAGTACAGCTAATCTGAGAAACTTAAATTCTGTTGTGTACATTTTCTAGGTGGTTAGGTGCTGGTATTTATCTCACAATATGGAATAAATTTATTAGCAAACAAATTACATCTCTAACAAATCCTGCCACTAAATTAGAGTAAATATGCTTTTGATATACATTTCATATTCAGTTCAAAACAGGCAGAGAAAAGAGGTGTTCTTTTCTTTTTAATGGCAATTTTCAAAAATGAATTGGGTTGAATAATATGTTTGAATAGTAATATCAATCAAAAGCCACAGCACACTCCTGAACCAAAGGGAGATGTCAGATTACTGTATTTTATTCAAGCAATATCCAGGTTCTAGAATAAAGAGGTGGGAAAACACAGATGCGACTTGAGACACGAAAATGATCCAAAAGAAGACAATTCTTTCCCACCCCTGACAAAATTGATCTTATTTCCCTGTGTATTTTCTCACTTGCTCCTGGCCAATACTGTAATTAAAAGCCTCTCTCCGAGGAGCTCAAAGTACTTTAGAGGCATGGTCTAATTAATCCTCCTCACTTGCCTGTAATGTCCACAAGCTCCAGGCCCTTCTTGTTGGGAGAACCAGGCAGCCTCATCTAGGCAGCTCTTCTTGAGCACCTTATGGAAAGTGACAGTGGCTGTCAAAACCAACCTCTCTTCCCCAGAAACTGTGAATACAGTCTTTCTTCAGTGCCAGGGCCAGTGTGTGCCAGCTGAAGGGCAAAAAAAAAGCAGCTGTATGGATAATTTACACATTCATTCTTCCACATATTGCTCTCTTGCCTCAATGGTGGCTGAAGCCAAACCTGTGGCTAGGTATGAGCACTTATAGCCAGTTCTTCTCCCTAAATGAATCTGGTTTGGCCTTAGACGTTGCTCTGTTCCTAGTATCACCCACTTGCTATATTTTTTTAATCCTTACCTGAGGACACTTTTTTCATTGCTTTTAGAGAGGAAGGGAGAAAGGAAGGGTGAGAGAGAAGCATCTATTGGTTGCCTCCCATATGTGCCAGGACCTGGGCTCATTCATGCCCAGACTGGGGATCAAACCTACAACTCCGGCATGTGCTTTGACTGACAATGGAAACCACAACCTTTTGGTTACAGGACGACACTCCAACGAACAGAGCCACAATGGCCAGGGCTGCTTGCTGTTTTTTCCTTCTTTTTCAGTTTTATCTTTTGTGAAGTGGGAGATAGTATTAATGTATTGGCTGTATTGATGATTATTATAAGTTGTTTTCTGTGCAATTCTGTTCCTCATAGTGTTAAACTTCTCTTGGCCATTTCATCCCCGACAATGTGTTGGGCTAATGGCTTTCAGCGACATTGTCCATTGCGACTCCACATTTGCTCTCTATAAGGAGTCCATCCTAGAACCCTCACTGTGTTGTCTGCTCGTAGGAAGTATAAGCATCTAGTGAGTGGATTTTGAAGGAATCTCATGAATAGATTGATTAGTTTACTTCTAATACTTTTTATTTTCTGTCATTTTTTTTCTTTACCCATATCATTGAGGTTTATGAAGGTGGTAAGACATCAGGATAGGCTTCTAATGAAGTGCAGCAGAGCCAGGGCTTCATAAAATCCTAAAGAATATTTTAATTTTCTTATTTATTATACCACCTGATAGTCATACAGCACTTTGATACGCTCAATATGATCTTTAAAATAATAGTAAAGAAGATACGATAATAAACATTAATGTCATGTCACATAATGAAATGAAAGAGAGAGGTTAAATATGGTTTTCAGGATCACAGAGATCCAATTCAGTTTTATTTCTTACAATATCAATTTTCTTGTCACTCTTATCTGTCAATATCCATTCTCTTTCCATTTCTACTGTCATTGTGTCTTTTTTTTGTGTGTGTGCCAGACACTGTGCTGTGGCCTAGATATACAAAATATACAACACACTATTCTTACCATAAAAAAAGAAAAACAAAATATATTTCATGTGGGGAAGGGTCATGTAAAGGATTGGTGCAATACTGTGTGACTGAGGCTACAATCAGATGGCACTACAAGAGGAAATTCTTTTTTTTTTTGACAGCCATTTCAAACGAGTTGGTTTAATACCAGGCGGTACAGAATTCTGGATGGAACAGAGACCGAAGAACTCACTTTGACAGGATTCTGGGCTGGGTTCACTCCGACCTCACAGCTAAGGTTGAAACGGCAGAGTGAGAAAAGCTGAGAAGATGAGCCACCGCATGACTGTTGTTATTCTTTTTTTTTTTTAATTACTTTATTGTTGTTCAATTACAGTTTGAATTTTCTCCCCATCACGCTACCCCACCACAGCTAATCCCACCCCGCTCCCCTGCTTCCACCCTCCCCCTTGGTTATGTCCATGTGTCCTCCATAGTGGTTCCTGAAAACCCTTCCCCCCACTATTCCCTCCCCGTTCCCCTCTGGCCATTGTTAGATTGTTCTTAATTTCAATGTCTCTGGTTGTATTTTGTTTGCTGATTTCTTTTGTTGATTATGTTCCAGTTAAAGGTGAGATCATGTGGTATTTCT
>VMDR010034086.1:0-11168 GCA_007922815.1 Macrotus californicus
AAATACACCGATAGGCCAGACACTGAAATTACCAGGCACGAGTTGTTAAGTAACGTTGGTCACTAAGCTTAGGGAGGTAAAAGTAAAAATTTTAGCAAGGACTGCAAACTATAAATAAGTGACATTGCAAGAAAAAAAGAGAACTAACTGAAAATTTATAACTGGATAAATACAATAAGTGAAATTAAATTCTCAGTAGAACTTTATTTTTGACATATTAGACAAACTGGACAGAGATGAAGATATAAATAGTGAGCTGAAAGATAAAAGAACCTATCTGGCAAAAAAACATGGATAAGCAACAGGATAAAAAATACGGAGGAGAAGTGAAGATACATAGAAGACAGACGTAAAAGGCTATAACATACAGCCAATTGTAATTTCAGAAGGAAAAGAGAGAAAATGGAGCAGAAGCCATATTTGAAGAGCCAATGATTAAGACTTTTCTAAAACTGATGAAAGACATAATTTTACAGAAACAAGAATTCCAAGGAACCCAAACAGCCAAGCAGAATAAAGAGAAGGACATATTATTAAAAAAAATAAAGACAAAGAGAAAAATGTTACATTCAGCCAGGGGAGCAGGTGGGTGGGAGAACAGATTACCTTTTAGGAGGTGGCAGACGGAATGCTGGCTTTTCAATAGTGATAACTGGAAGCCAAGAAAAGACAGTAGGGTGATATTTTCAGTTTGAAGAAAGAAAGTAACTACCAACCAACCAGGAATTCTGTACTCTCCTAAGTAGCCTTTTAAAATGAAGGCAAAATACAGCAGTGAAGCAGAAGTGGGGGCCTTCAAGTTTCAATGGGCCAGAGAAAACTATGAGAAAAACTGTCTACTCATAGTTTTGCCTGTGGTGGGCATTTCTCCGTCACTTGTTCCCTCCCTCTGTATGGTGCCAGGTAAAATTTCTTGTCTTTGATAAAGTCCATAAACCATAGAATTCAACATGCAATGGTATGTGAACAAAACAAAGCTTAGGTCAAAGGCACACGCAGCATGGATGCATTATTTCCCTTCTGTGGTCATGAGTAGGATTTTCCACCTACCTGAGCTATAAATACACAGTGTGGCTTTTGTGTTCACCACTGCCCTATCTCAGCATGCAGCTGGGCTGGACTTAAACTGCAGCAAGAAAGAACAGATTAGAGGAAGCGAAACCTCAAATATGATCTGGTCATAGACACAGAGATAAGAAAATAAACCCAAAGACAGGTGCTGGGAGGAGTCCCGTCTGGCAGATAAGGTGAAATATAAAAAGTAATAGTCCAAACAAGTTGTTGGAATCAGAGAGTCCTGTATGCAGTAGTTGGAGTATTCCCGCCAGTGGGCAGATGCGGCATTCAGAAGCTAATGTCACTAAGCACTTGAGTGACACATTGATATACAAAGTGAACTTGTACTAGCCATGTGAGACACCACAGTACCATGGTTAAGAAATTTAGCTCTGTGGTGGGGTAGACCTGGTGAGTCTGAGTTTTTGCCATTTTCTAGCTGTGTTGCCTGGAAGAAAGTTAATTATTCCACTTCTGTTTCCTTAACTATGAAATGGGGATTGTGCCATTTCACAGGTATCCTCAGGGATACCTGAGATGATGCAAGTGACCTGCCTGTCACACAGAAAGCTGGCAATTTGTGCTAGCCATAATCCTACTGATGCTGATGAGGAGTTCTCTCAGAGGCATGTTCAACTGGCCCTAAAGAGAGGGAGATGGTGCGAGTTACTAGGAAGGGCAATGGCCTTAGGAGCCCGGACTTCCACTTGTGATTCCAGGCCTCACGGTGCTGAGTAAAAGAGGAGTCTGCCTGTGATTCTTTGCCACAGCACAGCACCCAGCATTTAGTGCACTCAGGACTCAATGAATTGTAATATTAATCAGGGAAAGGCAAGAATGATTCATTTAGGCCTGGAAGCCAGAGAAGGTTTCATACTGAAGATGACATTAAAGTGGCAGAAATTCAGTGGTAGAAATGTGGTGGTGAGGCCCAGAGAGGAAGCCTTAGGGAAAGAATGAGGGAGATTGTGCCCAGAGGTATGAACGTGCACGGACACTTGGGAACAGGAAAGGAGAGTGTGTGCCTGGAGTGTAGGTATGTGTTGCAGAGCATGTGGAGACCAAGGGTCTGCAGAAGACATCCAAGTTGGACAGACTCTTTTATGCTCTGTGAAGAATTTGAAATAATCCTATAGATAGTATGGGGTTGATGAAAGTTTTCTGTAAAACAGAAATTATATACTCAAAGCCACTCTTTACAATGAAAACAGGCAGTTGTTACATATAACATGGTTGGCAGAGAAAGAAAAATGGGGTAAAGGTGCTTTCAGAAGCAATGGAGAAACCTCGGGCAGTGGCCTCAGGGATGGAGAGAAAGGCCATGTGGAAAACTCTTAGAGTGGTGTAGTCACCAAAACTTCGAGGCTAATTCCGTGGCGGAGGGTGGGCTGGTGATAGAGGTAGAGGAGGTAAGATTATTCTCTTGACGAATAGGTGAATGGTGATGCCGTTAACTAAGTAAAGGGGTAGACTAGTGAGGTTGGAAACTTGAATTTGAAGGTCTACACTATGTCCTTTATATAGTTCAACGCTCAAATTCAGTGCTCTGGATGGCATGTGAGCTGGCCATATCCATCTGAGGATAATTTCTGTATAGTTGGCTGGTTGTTAACATCACAGAAGTAGGTGTGGCCACTTATGGGAGTGTTTTGTAAAGACAAAAGGGCCAAGTAAACTCTTTTGGAAACACCACCATTTTAGGGGCAGATGAAGGAACAGAGAAGGAGACCGAGGGAGGATAAGCAGAGAGGTAGGCTGAGCACCGGAAGAGAGTGGTAGCATAGACTGAAACAAAGCCACTGGATTTGGTCTTCGATGACCTTGTAAGAACCAGGATGGTGTGTGTTGTAGTGGGAGACTTCAGATCACTATGTGTTAGGAGGTACAGGAGCTTCTTAGCTTTTTCCCAGAATTATGGAAGTGATTGATATAGAGGGAAAGTAAGATCAGTGGAAAGTGATTTTTTTAACGATGGAAACTTAGGCATGTCAAAAAAGCAAGGTACTGGTGGAAAAAGAGCAACTAAATGTAAGAGGTAAATGGAATGAATGACTGGTGAAGCCATGTTGTCAGGGCAGAGACCTAAAGAAGAGACAGATTGGTCCCATAAATTTCATATTTTCAGAATGAGAAACTGGAACACACGCTTGTCCATAAGATGTTGTTGACTTGCAAATTTATTATATAGAAAATTGCATAAATCATACACAAACTAAATCATTTTTGTTTTTACAATTTATAAGTCACCCGTATCACAAGATAAAGGATGGTGGAAAGGGACTGTCCAGGTAAATCGGGGTAGAGATCTGCTGTGGATGGTTGCCAGAGTGGACTCAATTAAGGAGATGGCAGACCGGCAGCAGCTTGGAGCCAGGCAGGCAATGTCCTGGTGAGGCCGGGAGCTTGGCTCCGAGTTGCGGTGGGTTGTCCAGGGATTCATGAAGGCAGGCGCTGAGGCACCAGCCGCCCAATCTTCAGAGCTAGATGGACACTGGATGTGAAACGCACCTTGAAGTCCAATACCTTACACAATACCTCTGCAGTTTCAGTTCGTACAAAGCCAATCATTCATTCTGGAGACATGCAAGTTAATTTCATGCTCCTGTTGCTTAGACAGAGTCATTAGGAAAGAGGAAAATATTTAGCTGCCAATGATGCTGCCAGATAGTGTTTGTGTTCATGGAATTTTTAATAGACCTCAATACTACTTAATACCAAGGAAAATTGTTCTCGGAGGAGACCAGCCACCATGGTTTTTTTTAACTCCCACAAAACAATCTGGATGGTCAGAAGTAGAAATGATGATTTTAACAGGCACTCTGGTTAATGGTCATGAGCACAGAGATACAGAGAAGGTTAAAGTTGGAAGGGGAGGCATTAGAGATGATTTGCTGTCATCTCCTTATTTTAAAAATATGAAAACTGATGCCCAGATGGGTCAGCATCGACACCAGGTAGAACTTCGGAGCAGGATCAGCACTAAAACACAAACAAGTCTGAAGTAAGAATAAGTGCTTTCGCAAAATATAAAAATTATAGCTTATGTACAAGGAACTGAATAGCAGAATATAGGACAACTGGGAAAATAGAGAGAGAAAATAAAATTAGGATTACTTTGGAACCATTGTGACTTCTCTTTAAGATGAACCCAACATGAGGAAAAGTGTTAGAATTTCAAATGTGGAGTGGACGGTGTTGGTGCTGTGAAGTAGAGTGGTCTGTATTCCATCCATTCAACCTACGGTGTCAGCTAAGTGCTGGGCATGGCTAGGCACCAGTGTCTGGGCATGGTACCGCCACTCACTCTCTTCATGGCCTGGGGACCTTACATGGCTCATTTATAAAATCAACTGCCTGGGGGGCCCAGGCAGGAAGAAAGAAACTAGTGAGGGGTTCCCGTTTGGAGTTGTGTTTATGGGTAGGAAGAGGAGGGCAAGGTGGGAGTTGAAGGAACAGACACTAAGGGACAGGCGATGTCAGCAGTGGGTTCATTCCGGAGGTCACCGTCAGACTTACACACTCAACTTCTGGTCACCCAGTGGGCCCCAAGTCCACCAGCCATTGGGCAGGAGCATAACTTCACATTCCACTTGCTATACAGAAGAGAGCTCTTCCTGTAGTTGGCCTGGTCCCCAGGGGCCCTAAGTAGAGGCGGGTAACCCCACAGGCAGCCCCAGGCCGTCACAATTGGTTTCTTGGAACTAAAGGCAAAATTCAGCAAGTGGAAGACAGGAGCGAACGTTTTAAAATGCACAACCCCCGCTCCTTCCCATGCGACCCACAGCAGCAGTCTTTGTCTTTCAAAGGCACCCATCTGCTCCACGTATGGATTACTGAGAGATGCGTGGCTGGATGGAGGAATACATTTTTGCTGTCTCTGCTCCTGCAGCAATCAGTGGAAAATGGCAGATGACACATTTGGGAATGTGCTGTGCAGAGTTCACTCCCCAGCACAATTACTGATAGACGATCTCACTCTTTCGAGCCACATGAGAACTTAGATAATATCGCAGAAGTCTGTTCTCTAGAATTACATGCTGTTATAATGAAAAAAAGGGAGAAACTGAATTTTCTGACTTCTTTTGAGATGGTGATGGCATCATGGAGTGCTAATGACAGTGCTCGGCTTGCACTCAAGTTTCAGCTAATGTGGTAATGTGTTTGCTCCGTGCCTTTGGAGCGGCCAGTTTAATTAACCTCTGGTGCTCTGCTGCTGAGTGACACACAGTCTTGTTAAGGCAGCAGTGGGACCCACCGGCTAGGCATGACTCTGTATGGTCAACGCGAAAAGGGCTCCATTATGTGTCCTTTCAGGAAGGCTGAGTTTTAAAGTGACCTCTGACTGACAGTTTAATTGCTTAATTAGAGTCTCTTTGCTGAGCCTCAAATCATGTAGCCTCACAAGCTCTTATTGATCTCTGGGAAACGCTGCTTGTAGCTCAGTGGGAGAGTGGGAGAGAAATCAGCTCAGCAGCACCAGGGGGCCCCTGGAGACTCTGACCTCTGATTTCAGCATCCTCTTGCTCAGCACAATGGAATGTCTGCCTTGTGAGAATTTGTAAGAAACAGATAAAAGCAAGCAGACCACAGTCCAGAGCCAGGCTCCCGCTTGGGGAAAACATACACTAGGGCTCACCAAGCCTAGCACAGAGGGCGGACACGTGATAAGTAACCGTTTTCTTTACTGAGCTTGTGCTGATCTAGGAGAAAGAAAGCGAAGTGTCTGGTTTAAACTGAAGAAAGCCAGATGCCCCCACCCCCACCCCCACCCCAAAGCTGCAGTGTCTGTTGTTATGAACATTATTTGACAATAAGGTACAGGGTGGAACAGGGCAGTTTCCACATTTTGTTTTATTTTTTAAAGACACTACCCACGATGTGTTTCCTTTTAAAACATCAATCATTTCCAAAACAGAGCAAACAGATGCAGGAATAATAGGACTCAGTGCTTCAAAGAGATGATGGAAACAATTCCTCCGTAAATATTTGCTTTTTTACAAATAAATCCAAGACAGCAATCAATCTCTTCCCCTCCATCTTTCATTTCTTCTTTCTCTCCTTTATTCTTCATTACGGAAAATGCAGTTTCCATTTGATACTTGAAAATGATCTCTTTAAAATATTTAATTTGTGCCCTGGCTGGGTAGGTCATTTGGTAAAGCGCTGTCCTGACGTGCTGAGGTTGCAGGTTCGATCCCCTATCAGGGCACATAGAAAAATCAACCAATGAATTCCTAAATAAGCAGAATAGCAAGTCAGTGTTTCTCTCTCTCTTTCTCTCTCTCTTCCTCTCTCTAAAATCAATCCATAAAAAATAAATAAAAATAAAGGCATTATTTTCCATTAACATAAATCCATAAAATTAATGTGACTTACTTTTCATAACCTGCTTAGCCATGTTGCATTCCAGGGCCAAATCAGTCACCAAAAGCAGGGCCGGTCCTTTCCACCCCAGAGCAGAGTGACGGAACTGAAGCCGCTGTTCTCAGCCCTGGACCCAGGCTTTGTTTTGTTTGGTCCATACGTTGGCTCAGAATCTCCTTCAGTGCTTGTTTATTGGGGAATAAATGAGTTTCTTGGATTTCTTTTATATTACCATGGGAGTTACTGCTTAGAACAATTGCAAGTTATTAGCCTGCAAAGTTATTAGTCTCCTGCAAAATGTGAAGACTGATTGTGATAATGTAGAACAAAGGAATGAGAGTGACAATGTCCATGGTTTTCTATTTAACTCGGTATGTAATTTCAGAGGAGCATCGCTGAGAGTATCGCTGACTGAGGAAACCACCGCTTCCCACTTCCCCACCCCAAAGAAAGGCCACTAGAACGAGTAGTGTTTTCATTTCTGCCCACGCATGTAGGACTCTAACTGCGTGGAGAGGGTCCTGAGGGATTGCCCACGCTATCACTGAGTATTTCCTCTGTCTTTGAGCAGTTCCCGTTCCGAAATGGGGATGCCATCAGCAACCACACTACCGTATGCAGTGTGTGAAAATATTTCATGGACTTTCATTCCCCAAATTGACTTTGCACCCTCATGGAAATGATCTTTTCTGTACCCTAAATGTCTTATTCTTCACTGAATTTTTTTTCACTCTGACAAACGTTAAGGCCATCTAAAGCAGTAGACATATGTTGCCAAAAGGAATTAAAAATGAGGTAAAGAGTGAAGACCGTGTTGAAAGCAAGTCATCCCAGGAGCAGGGTGAAAAAGAGGCCTGGACCAGGCAGGTTGCAGGTAGAAAAGGGCAGGAGTGATTTATATCTGAATTCAAGAATAGAACTGAGCTTAGAAATCGGGGGTATAAATTTGAGGTTTATTTATTGGTCCCAGACACTGTGCCCTTTGTTACGCAGTCTGCTAAATTAGCCATGCTGGGAATCTCATGCATGTTCAGTGGGATGGAATGCATGACAGGTGCCAGTGACTCTGAAATCCACAGGGTCCCCAAATAAGAATTTCTAAAATGCCACTGGGGATGCTTTATTGTAGGGCTGGATAAGTGAGAGGAGACTTCCATTCTCTACTTCCAGAGCTCCCATGATTATCTTTCTAGGAGGCCACAGACATCTTTCTTAGCTTCATAGACTCATGGTTAACTCAATATTCTATTCTCAATGAATGACATTGATTTTATCTTTTCAGCTGGTTTGATGATAATTGATGAGATGTCAGATGGATGGGATCAGATGGATAATGACTAGCTCTATGCTATTCAGAGTGTGACTATGAGCAAGTTAGTCATGTTTTCTGAGTCTCAATCTTACCAATTGAAAAATAAAATTTAAGGATGATTGAATTTTTAAAAATGTATTTAAAGCATTTATCACAGTGTATGGTACAGATAAGTGCTAGCCGCTTCTCCTAATTCTTATGTTATTGTGACTACTGCTTCTATCACTACTGAAACTATGTGAAAGGTCCTCACCTTTTTAAAAATTGTGAACCTTAGGCACACAGAACTACAGAACTGGATCTGTAATCCTCAGTTCATGCTAACGATCACCATTAGTTTAGAAATAGATTCATTTTGTTTTATCTTAAAGTATTTTTAATCTTAAAATATACATAATATTTTTTTCACACATCCTTCAGTATATCATCTCAGTGAATTTTATTACTTCGTAAGTTTGTTATTTTGATACCTCCCAGAAGATGCAAAAATGAGTTAAGAAGAAAAAAAGTAATAGTGCAGAAGATGAAAATAGAAGCATATATTTGTATACATTTATAATTTGCATGAAAAGCTCAGCATTGAAGCATTGTCTTACTTTGAGGGTTATAAAATATGCTGTGTGTTTGCTTTCAAATTAAAATAGTTTTTCATATTCCAGTTTTTAATAATTTTAACCCACACATTTAGTTGGTTTATTTTCTCCATGAGCAAGATGAAAGTTAGTAAAAGAAGAAGATAGGCAATTCAATAGAAATATTTGTCCACCACCTACTCTCCAACAATCTGAGGGGATATATTCCATTTTCTATAAATGAAAACATAAACATTACAGAGGAAGCTAATGTTCATTTCCCCCCACTCAGTCATGTGCTTTGGGCTGTAAGTAGTGACTGGGCAGGAAGGTGACCACGAGTCACTCAGTCAGCTGGGGTTTTGATCACAGAGGAGGGCTGTGCCGGAAGCGTTCTGCACTGCATCATGTCAGTCCCTTGCTCTGTGGTTCTCAAGCGATTGCTTGTCTTCATGTAGCTCAATTTTCTAAAGTATTGATACACCCAGCTTTCCTTTTGTTTGCATTTTACGTTTTTGAAAGAACACACTGAGCAGTGGCAGTCATTGGAGGCTGAGCTGATGAGGGCACAAATTTAGGCAGGGGGAATTTCAGGCAGCTGCAGCGGCAGTGGCAAGATGTGGTACGTTCCCACACCAAGACACCACGAGGAGGCCCTGCAGGGAGGTGGTGGGAAGGCATCCAAGAGCTACATCAGAGGGCGAATTGACAGAACCACAGGATCCACTGGACAGGGGGATAAGGGAGAGATCTAAAATGGCTTAGCTATTGAAGTGCTTCTGGCATTTCCTAAGGCAAGAAATGAAAGTAAAGAAGGAATTACGGGAGAAGGAAGGAAATGACTTCAGTTTGAGATGTTTACTTTCAAGGCTTATGGGACCATACAAGCCATGAGGTCTAGAATGCCATGGATATGTGAGCCTGGAGCTTGGAGAGAGGTCTATTACAGGTGTAGATATTGGCCAACTAACAGATATCTTGCAGATCTTAAATCAGAAGCATATCCATGTGACTCAATACATTCCTGTCAGGCAGCAAAAGGCTAGATTAAGCAGCATTAATATCCATCTGGCTTAGATGTGGCAGTACTGTTATATGAATAGCAGATTTGTCATGTCTGTGTATGTGATCATTTATATGTCTGATTGGCTAAACACTTAAATATTTTAAGTATATATGTTATTTAACATTTGTCAATGCTCCTCATATTACATTTTTAAAATACAGAAAAGAATAAGAAGTTAATGCCATCCATAATTTTGCAACACAGAGACAAACTATTAAAAGTTTGGCTTATTTCCTACACAAACACATACATGTAAACACTCACATACACATTCATGCATATTCATGCACATGTAAACATAGATGGTTCAGGTGATACCGCCTTTGTTGTATCTTGCCTTTTAACTTAGCATTATTTAATATGTTTCTTCTTAAAAAATATTATCTTTGGCTATATAATCAATTATATAAACATACCAGAATTCAGTTAGCCATTAGCTTATTTGCCACTTAGATAAACGTCTAGGCTTTTTCTTCTGATTACAAAAATGCTATGAAGAGCATATTTATATGTGAATCTTAGCCTACATTTCCTATTTTTTCCTTTGCATGAATTTTCTTTTTTGAAAGCTCTATTATGAAATATTTGATGTATATAGAAAAGTGCAGCTTATGTAATGCATGTAGAGTATATAAGGAACAAAGACATCCCACTGTCTGGACTTGCCAAATATTAATATTTTGTCATATTTGCTTTAAGTTCTTTTTTACCAAAAGAAAGAAATTGCTAAAAAGACAGTGAAGCCCCATGTGTGGCCCACACTGAAATCATTCCCTGCCCCATCTCAGAGGGAACTGGGAGAATTGGGGCTTATGATTCTCATGGCTATTTTTGTATTAAAATATAGTCAATATACAATAATATATTAGTTTCCAGTATGAAACATAGTTATTTTACATTTTAGGCCTCATGATATGTTCACTACAATAAGTCTGGTAACCATCTGTCACCACACAAAGTTGTTGTGTTACCAACCACATTCCCTTATGCATTACATCCCCATGACATTTATTTTACACCTTTTTCATCCATTCTTCTGCTGTCCTTCCCTCTGGCAACTGTCAGCTTGTTCTTTTTATCTGTGATTCTGTTTGTGTTTTGTGTTTGTTTTGTTTTTCTTCAGGTTCCACATATAAGAGAAATAATACAGTACCTGTCTTTCTTTCTGACTTATTTCACTTAGCATAATATTCTCTGGAGCGGGGATGTCAAACTCATTTTCACCGGGGGCCACATCAGCCTCACTTTGCCTTCAAAGGGCCAACATAATTTTAAGACTCTATAAATGTAACTACTCCTTAACTGTTAAGGAGTTGAAATTACATTCAGCTCTTTGAAGGCATCAGCAAGGCTGGTGTGGCCCCTGGTGAAAATGAGTTTGACACCCCTGCTCTAGACCCATCCATGTTGACACAAATGGTAAGATTTCATTCTTTTTTATTTCTGAATAATATTCCATTATATCTATTATTGCCTAACAATATTCATATGCGTATATGCCACTTCTTTATAAACTCCCAGAAGTGGGATTGCTGGGTCATATGGTAATTCCGTATTTATTATTTTGAGAAACCTCCCTGCTGGTTTTCATGGTGGCTGTACTATTTATACTTTTACTAATAGTGCTTGTGGGTTTTTACTCCATGTTCTTCCCAATGCTTGTTATTTGTTGACTTTTTGATGATTGACATTCCGGCAGGTATGAGGTATCTCATTGTGGTTTTGATTTGCATTTCTCTGATGTTTAGTCATGTTGAGCATCTTTACATGTGTCTGTTAGCCATTCACGTGTCCTCTT
>VMDR010034087.1:0-11161 GCA_007922815.1 Macrotus californicus
GGGAGAGGTTAAGAATAGTATAGGAAATATAGAAGCCAAAGAACTTATATGTATGACCTATGGACATTAACTAAAGGGGGGGAAATGTGGGTGAGAGGGGATATGTGGGTGAGAGGGGGTATGCAGGTGGAGGGGAATAAAGGGGGGAAATGGGACAATTGTAATAGCATAATCAATAAAATGTATTTTTAAAAAACTGATACCACAGAAATACAAAGGATTTTAAGAAATTACTATGAACAAGTATATGCCAAGAAATCTGAAAACCTGGGTGAACTGAACAAGTTTCTAGAAACATATAATCTTCCAAAGCTGAATCAAGAAGAAGTAGAATGCCTGAACAGATTGCTAACACCAAACTCTTTTTATGAAGCCAGCATCATCCAAATCCCTAAACCAGATAAAGACACAACAAAGAAAGAAAACTACAGGCCAATATCGCTGATGAACATAGATCCTAAAATCCTCAACAAAATATTGGCAAACCACATTCAGCAATACATTAAAAAGATCATACGTCATGATCAGGTGGGATTCATCCCAGGGATGAAAGGATGGTACAATATTCACAAATCAATAAACATAATACAATACATAAATAAAAGGAAAGACAAAAATCACATGATCATATCAATAGATGCAGAAAAAGCATTTGATAAGGTACAGCACACATTTATGATAAAAACACTCAGCAAAGTGGAAGTAGAAAGAGCATATCTCAATGTAAAAAAGGCCATATACAAGAAACCTACAGCCAACATCACACTCAATGGGCAAAAACTAAAAGCTTTCCCACTAAGATCAGGAACAAGACAAGGATGTTTTTTTTCACCATTTCTATTAAACATAATATTGGAGTTCCTAGCCACAGTGATCAGAAATAAAAAGAAAAAGAAGTAAAAAGCATCCAAATTGGAAAAGAGGAAGCAAAGCTGTCATTGTTTGCAGATGACATGAAAATGTACATAGAACACCCTATAGACCCCTCCAAAAAAACTACTTGATCTAATAAGTGACTTTGGCAAAAAGGGAGACAACAATAAAAATAAATAAAATCTAAAAAAACTATAAAATATAAATTGAAAGAAATGGAAGAAGATATAAACAAACTGAAAGCCATCTTATGTTCATGAATAAAAAGACTTCATATTTTTAAGATGACAATCTTAACAAATTTACGTACAGAGGAGCCAACAATCTTGAAACAGAAGAATAAATTGGAGGACTCACAACCAACATGTATTGGAGAGGGTGTAGAGAAAAGGGAACCTGAGTGCACTGTTGGTGAGAATGCAGATTGGTGCAGCCACTGTGGAAAATAGTATGGAATTTCCTCAAAAAACTAAAGATAGAATTGCTTTTTGATCCAGTGATCCTACTGCTGGGATTATATCCTAAGACTTCTGAAACACAAACTCAAAAGAACCTATGTACCTCAATGTTCATAGTAGTCTTATTTACATTAGCCAAGTGCTGGAAACAGTGTAAGTGCCCATCAGTAAATGAGTGGATCAAAAAATTGGTACATACACACGATGGAATACTACGCAGCAGAAAGAAAGAAGGAACTCCTACCCTTCATAACAGCATGAATGGAACTGGAGAGTATTAGGGTGAATGAAATAAGCCAGGCAGCAAAAGACAAATACCATATGATCTCATATTTGGAACCTAACGAACAAAACAAATGAGCAAAACAGAACCAGAAACATGGAAATAATGAACAAAGTGACAGTGACCAGTGGGGAGCGGGGAGGGTGATAACAGGGGAAGAAGCAGAAGGGTCTAGTTAAGGAACACGTATAAAGAACCCATGGACGTGGACAACATGGTGGGCATTGACTTTTGGGGAGTAAGGACTGAGGTGGGAGAAAGCAATGGGGGAAATATTGGGACAACTGTAATTGAACAACAATTAAAAAAATTACAAAACTAAGGTAATCAAGACAGAGTGCTGCTGGCGTAAGGATAAATATATAGAGAGAACAATGAAATAGAATTTAGAGTCCAGAATAAACTTTTGCATTTATAGTCATTTGATTTTCCACAAGGATGCCAAGACAATTCAGTAAGGAAATAATCGCCTTTTCAAAAAGAGTACTGGGACAACTTGATAGCCACATGCAAAGGAAAAAGTAGAAACCTATGTCTCACCATATACACAAATTAATTTAAAATTGATCAATCATAGACCTAAATATAAGAGCTGAAACTATAAAACTCTTAGAAGAATCCATAGCAGTAAATATTTGTCACCTTGGGTTTGGCAAAGCCTCTTAGATATGATACTAAGCACAAGTAACAAAAGGAGTAGCCAAATTGGACTTCATGAAAGCTGAAAATTTTGTGCTTTAAATAATTCCATCAAGAAAATGAAAAGACGTCCTATAGAATGGGAGAAAATATTTGCAAGTTATATGTCAAAGGACTTGTACCCAGGATATATGAAGAACTTGAACAACTGAGAAGTAAAAATTTTAATAGTTCAATTAAAAACGAGCAAATAACTTGAACAGACATTTCAAGGAAGACATGCAAATGACCAATAAGCATATAAAAAGGTGATCAACATCAGTAGTCATTAGGGAAATGCAAATCAAATCCACAAAAAGATAGCATTTCTTTCCCACTAGGAACTAGAAGAAACATTGCTAATGGAAATGTCAAATGGTACAGCCTCTCTGGGAAACATTTTAACAGTTCCACAAAATGTTAAATATAAAGTTAAATGATCTAGCAATTTCACTTCTAGGTATATACCCAAAAGAATTGAAAACAGGTACTCATACAAATACTTCAATGCACATGGTCATAGTAGCACTATTCATAATCGTTCTACATTCTGTCTGTGTAAGCATCTTTGCTGTGAACATCTTTACCACAAGACTTTTTTGTCACACATTTTTTCTACATACTAATTGATTGGTCATTAGGCAGTTTTGCTGTAAAAAAGATGAAATCATAAAAAAATAGGAACATTAAAAAGAATATAAAAAATTAAGAAGACTTTATTGAGAAATACAAGTATTTGAATACATTTAAAGTGTGTGTGACAACACTGTAAAAATAACTGACATTATTTTGTGGATTTTATCTAACTAAGCACTTGTCTTCATTCCATGGGAAATGTGGGTTCTACATTGCACCCTTGATGAGTGCCTTTGGTGCCTCTCTTTCTCCTCCTCTTGTGGTCTGTTTAAAAAATAAACCAACTTTTGGGGCCAGTTATCGTCATTTGGAAGAAATGCTCTCTATTTTAAGAGCACCACACATCTACTCTTCACTGTAATGACCATTATGAGCACTCGCTAAGATTTATATATAATATAAAAATGGGAGTGACTGCAAGAAACTCATGAAAGGGGAAATGAAAGCAAACTAACAATTTCTGTAAATGCATTGGTCTGCTGAAAACGATTCATTTCTCAACGGAGAAATGAAACCAAACAAACCAGAAAACTTCCCACGTGTAAGCCAGTTATTTTATCTTTTTTTTTCAACCTCACTTGAGGATACGTTTTTATTGATTTTTAGAGAGAGAGAGAGAGAAGCACTGAGGTAAGAGAGAAATATCAATCGGCTCTCTTGTATGCACCCTGACCAGGAATCAAACCCACAACTCAGGCATGTGCCCCACCTGAGGATCAAACTCACAGTCCTATAGAGTAGGGGACAATGCTCCAACCAACAAACCAACCAACCATTTTACCTTTTATATGACAGTTAATTGATTCATCAATGGAGAAATAAAAATAACCAACCAAGCAGACAACAAACAAAACACCAAAATGCCAACCAGATATTTTCTCTTTTTCATGGCAAAATTGCCTTACAGCTAGTTAGTTATGCAGTGAAAATGTTTGCAGCAAAAATGCTATGTATAGCAAACATACTAGACACAGTTCATAATAGCTAAAAAACAAAAACAACCCAATGCCCATCAGCTATTGAATGGATAGAAAAGATGTGGCATGTCCATTAAATAAAATATAATTAGTCAATAAAAAGTATAAAGTAGTCATCGAGAAGCCAATCACAAGGGTCACGTATAATTCTATTTATGAAATATTTAGAGTAAACAAATTCATACAGACAGAAAGTAGATTCGTGGTTGCTAGGAGGGGAGAATAGGGGACTGAGGAGTAATAGTTAAAGGGTATGGGTTTATTATTTTTTCTGAGATGTTGAAAAGTTCTAAACTTGATTGTGGTGATAATTGAACAACCCTGTGACTATACTAAAAACCAGTGAATTATACAGTTTAAGATGGTGTATTTTGTGATATTTGAATTATATCTCAATAAAGTTTTTATTAAGAATTAGTTGTTCCAAGGTATAAATAGATAACTTGAGTAAATTAAAAGATATATACTGTTCTTGAGCAGGAACATTCACAATCATAAAAATGTAGTACGGCTACCTCAGTTGGTTAGAGTGTCATCCTGATACACTCAGGTTGTGGGTTTGATCCCAGGTTAGGGCACATGAAAGAAACAACCAGTAAATGCATAAATAAGTGGAACAACAAAGCAACACTTCTATCTCTGTCTCTCCCATCCTCTTTCTCTAAGATCAATAAATAACATTTTAAAAAATCATGAAGATGCTAATTCTTTCTAAGTTGATCTATAAATCTATTTTTGCAACACCCACAGTACAGACAAGCTGATTCTAATGTACACGAGGAAAAAGAAAATAAGCAATAGCACCCTAAGTAATTCTGAAAAGTAACGAGAAGGGACTTACCAGGCATCAAAAGAGAGTATAGTAAAATAATTAGATTTTTGAAAGATGAAATTGAAACAGAATGTATACCAAGTTGGGATCCAGAGTTGCTGCTGTGCTGGCCAAGTGGGCTCATCCAGTTTTTGCATCTCTAGGTATTTGAATCACTCAAGAGAGTAAATTTTTTATGTTGAAACATTGAAATATTTGTCTGTTTTTTGACCTAAAAAATAGCAATTTCATGTGGTTCAACTTAATATTTGGAGTGACCAAATGAGAGAAAAATTAGAACAGAGAAGCGAGTCAAGGTATTTTGTCAATGGTCAAAAACAAGGAAACTAAAAATCACACCATGTTCATGAGCCTTGAAATTGGTTCCAAACTCAGAGATGCAGTTCATGATTGGTAGCTGATAAATATGAGTGCAACTGGAGCAGGCTGGTCATAAAGTGAGGAAAGCCCCAAGTAACAGCTGCAGAGGACTCTAGGCTATTTGGGGCTTTCCTTGATTGGCTATGAGTGGGAGTGGTCTTCGTACAGTACAAAGAAGAATGATGGATCTGGTTTGAAGATGCACGGTCAGAGTGACTCACATAGAAAAGACAAAATGTAGCAAATGTGAAATGCAGTTGTCATCAGGTGATTTCTATGGTTTAGTTCTTAAGTTGGAAACCAAACAAGTCACTACCAGTAATTATGACACAGGAAGGTAATGCATGATCCTTGATTGCTATAAGAATTTTACTGGGACAATTGGGCAATTTTGAATATGGACAATATTCTAAGAAATAGTATTGTATCAGTATTAAATTTCCTGAGTATAATAATTATGCTATATTTCTGTGGGGGAATATCCTTGTTTTTTGGTATTTTGTGGTAAAGTGAGATGATATTTGCATCAAATTGCTTCCCTGAAAAAGAGAGAGACACAAAGTAGATGTGGCAAAACATTAACAACACATGAATCAAACTTGGGAGAAAATAAGTAATATTAGCATACATTTGGTCCACTGGATTTCTCTCTCTCTGTCATATGGGAAACAGTTATCAAAAATAGAAATAGTTAGGCACATGGGAGAACTGCAGGGGGTGGGGGAATGGAGACAACTGTACTTGAACAACAATGAGAAAAAGTAGATGCTAAAAGGTAACTGACACAAGCAACACTGGGCCTCCTATGTGTCAGAAATCTGTTGTCACCTGCCAGGCCTTATATTTGTCCTCGTTCTCCTGTTTTCTAAAAGCTCGTGTTTAGGGTTGGGAGCTTTTATAAGCCACCTGTTTGATCGTGGCTGGGCCCTTTGCTCCTTTATGGCCCCACTTGTGGGGACATCCCCCTGTCCCGTTTACATTCCCTTCTCCCTTGTGTGTGGGTTGGGACACTGGGGCCTGCATTTTGGTTTAGAGCCTAGTTAAGTAGCAACAGCTGTCATTGTTCACCTTGCCTATGTAGGGTGTAACTAAAGTGAATGCTTGTTTTAGCTGTACTTGATGTCAGGGAAAAGACATGTGGATTTAGGTGGCATTTAAAGAAACTTACCTGGAGTTTTTAAACACTTGGAGCCATGGGAGATTGTTAGAAAGCTAACTGACAAGTGCCTGAAACCACAAAATGACAAGTATCCACAAGACAAAGAGAGCCAAGAAGAAAACAGCCGAGGCTCCCTTGCTGCCTCTTTTGATAACAGTTTCACTTGCTTATTTACGGGATGTGGGCTGACAAGATGATGAAAGGAGCCTAACAAAGACTGGGAAAGATGTTGAGATACAGATGGACATCCCTTATACGAACCTTCATGAATCCTTATTCCTATGAGCTACTCCTCCTTCACCATAAAGCCAGTGGACATCATAAGGCCAATGAAACGTCCCAAGACTTTGTGAACTCAGTATTCTGATATTCTCTTAGTTATCAAATATCCTAAAGAGGCAAGGACTACTAACAGTTACTGGTAACAGTAACTATCAGAGTCACAATAGCTACTGATGGGGTACCTGGGATCAATTTCTAACATGGGAAATGGCTAGCTCCCCACACACTACAAGCAATTTTTGGATACTAGCAGAATGTTCAAGAATTCGACTCAAATTCTCTCTGCCTGTAGATAGCATCAGATTCCACAGGCTAGGGTTCAGTCCTATAAAACTGCCCCTCTCCCCCATACCTCAAATAATTTGCCAGAAAGTCTCAGAGAACTCAAGAAAGCCAGTTTATTCACTAGAATACCAATTTATTACAAAGGCTATTAAAGGATAAAATTTGACAACCAGGCGAAGAGATATATAGAATGAAGTCCTGAACAGAAGAACCCTGCGACACATCAAAGTGTTGTGGTTCCTCAGTGCAGAAGTCACTTCCACCCCTTAAAGAGGCAGTCTTCCAGGGTTTTTACGGAGGCCTCATTGTGCAGTCATGATTGACTCAATCATCCACATTGGTGATTGATTCAACCTCCAGCTCCCTTCTTCCTCCCTGGAAATCAGGGGGTGGGACTGAAAGTGCTAATCTTCTAATGACATGGTTGGTTTTCCTGGCAACAAGCTGTCACTCCTGGGTATCCAGAACTATTGTGCACATTCCTGCTTCCAGAACCACAATGCAAGTGCATCAGCATATAGTTTCAGAGGGTTAGAGGAATTGTTTGCTAGACATTCTCAATCTTGCCCTCACTTTATGCAATGAGTTCAGAGTAAACAACACCAGAAAATCATGACTATGTTTCTACTCCATGCCTTGTGCCCCACAGGATTCCTCTTCAGCAAAGAATACCAGAAACATTTTCAAACAAGAGCTAGGTTTGAATCAATAGCTGTGGAACAGTCCAGCTGTTACAGAGGTTGCAGGGATGTCTACCCTGTAGAGCACAAGGTATCCAGGAGAGAGAAGCTTTGGGGAAATTTCTAGGTGGGATAACTTCTTAACATTCATGCAGTTGTGGACAAAAATAGTAGTGTGTATAAGTTCAGTGATCAAAAGTAACCTCAGAGGGTGATCTGATCATAAAGTCTTTTTAAAATATATTTTAGTGATTATGCTATTACAATTGTCCCATTTTTCTTCCCATTATTCCTCTCCACCCTGCACCCACCTCTCACTAGTATTTCCCACCCTTAGTTCATGTCCATGGGTTGAACATATAAGTTCTTTGGCTTCTACATTTCCTACACTATTCTCAACCTCCCCCTGTCTATCTTCTACCTACAGTTTATGCTTCTTTTTCCCTGTACCTTTGACCCCATCATTCCCCTTTCTCCCTTCCCCACTGACAACTCTCCATATGGTCTCCATTTCTGTGATTCTGTTTCTATCACAGTTGTTTGCTTAGTTCGTTTTTGTTTTTCGGTTCATTTGTTGATGGTTGTGAGTTTTTGTCATTTTATTGTTCATGTTTTTGATCATCTTTTTTTTCTTAGATAAGTCCCTTTAACATTTTATATAATAAGGGTTTAGTGATGGTGAACTCCTTTAACTTGACCCTATCTGGGAAGCACTTTATCTGCCCTTCCATTCTAAAAGAGAGCTTTGCTGGATAGAGCAATCTTGGATGTAGTTCCTTGTCTTTCATAACTCCGAATACTTCTTTCCAGACCCTTCTTGCCTGAAGGGTTTCTTTTGAGAAATCAGATGATAGTCTTTTGGGAACTCCTTTGTATGTAACTGCCTCTTTTTCTCTCCCTTCTATGCTAGTAGCTGTTCTCCCTTGCTGCCATTAAGATTATTTCATTGTCTTTAAATTTTTCCATTTTAATTATGATGTGTCTTGAAATGGGCGTCTTTGGGTTCATCTTGACTGGGACCCTCTGTGCTTCCTAAACTTGTATGACTTTCCTTCACCAAGTTAAGGCAGTTTTCTGTCATTATTTTTTCAAACAGGTTTTCTATCCTTTGCTCTTCTTCTTGTATCCCTATGATGCAAATATTGTTATGTACATTTTGTCCTGAAGTTTCCTTAAATTATCTTTGTTCTTTACAGCCTTTTTTTCATTTTGTTCCTCTGCCTGAGTGTTTTTTTTCTACCCTGTCTTCCAGCTTGCTGATTCAATCCTCTGCTTCATCTAGCCAGCTTTTAATTCCTTCTAGTCTATTCTTCATTTCCTCCTCATTCCTATTCACAGTTTCTCTGTCCTTTTTCATGCTGATACATTTCCCACTAAGTTTCTTGTAGCTTCCATAAAGTTCCTTGTATTTCTCACTGAGTTCCCTGAGCATCCTTATAATCATTACTTTGAACTCAATGTCTGGTAAATTGTTCACCCCAATCTCAGCTAGCATTTTTTGGGGGGATTTCTCCTTTTCTTTCAATTGGGAATTTTTTCTTTCTCCTCATTTTAGATGACTATGTTTGTGTCTGCATATTAGATTGATCTGCTTTGACTCCATGTCTTTCTGGGCTGATCTTCCACTGTAGGAGACCTGTGAGACTCAGTAGTGCAGACTCCTTGATCTCCTGAGTTGGATGCTCTAGGGATTTCCTTTTATGGCATTTATGTGGGCTATCTTGTTGTAATAGGGTTTTGGTTGTTTTTGTCTCATTCATTGGTGGGTTCACCCCTTTGGCTGGCTGACTAGGAGTCAAACCACCTACCATGTCTTGTATGTTGTACAGATGCTGCCAAAACAAAACCACCCAGGAAACAAACCCAGTCCAACAAAAATACCCCCAACCGCAATCACAATGTTAACAACAGAAGTGCAAAGATTAATAAAGCTGGAGAGTAAGAATATTATGAGAAATAAAAATGAATATGAGATGACTAACAAAAAGAAAAATGATTTTGAGAGGGTAGAGGGAGGAGAAATAATAAAAGTAGGAAATAGAAACAAAGTGAAGAAAGGGAGAAAATAAAATTTACAATGTAACTAAGAAAGGAAGGGAAGACTTCCGGCCAAGATGGAGGCGTAGGTAGACACACTGTGCCTCCTCGCACAACCAAAAGAAGGACAACAACAAATTTTAAAACAAAAAACAACCAGAACTGACAGAAAATCGAACCATATGGAAGTTCGACAACCAAGAAACTAAGAAACATACATCCAGACCGGTAGGAGGGGCGGAGAGGACTCGCGTGGCGGGGCGGCAGCTGGCGGACCGGGGAAAGGCGCGGCTGGCCGGGAGAGGTGGCGGCTGCGGACCGGGCGTCCCACTCCCTTGTGAGGATAAACGGGGAGGAACGGCTCGGGAGCGGGACGGACCCTGCAACCCAGAGCTCCGGCGCGGGGAGGTGAAGCCTCAAAGCCTCTGATTGAAAACTCCTGTGGGGGTTGAGGCGGCGGCAGCGGGAGAAACTCCCAGCCTCACTGGAGAGCTCGTTGGAGAGACCCACAGGGTCTCGGAGCGTACACAGCCCTCCCACCGGGGATTGGCACTGGAGCCAGCACCAGAGGGGCCCCGTTAGACTGTGGGTAGTGCGGAAAGTGACTGATAACCGGCAGGGAGCGGAGCGGCTGCCATTGTTCCCTCTCGGACCCCTCCCCCACAAACAGCGTCACAACGCAGCGACGTGGCCGCCCCGCCCTGGTGAACACCTAAGGCTCCGCCCCTTACTATGTAACAGGCGTGCCAAGACAACAAAAATGGCCCCAATGAAAGAACAGATCAAAGCTCCAGAAAAAATACATCTAAGCGATGAAGAGATAGCCAACCTATCAGATGCACAGTTCAAAACACTGGTAATCAGGATGCTCACAGACTTGGTTGAATTTGGTTCCAAATTAGATGAACAAATGAAGGATACAATAAGGGAAATGAAAAAAAATGTACAGGGAACCAACAGTGATGGGAAGAAAAATGGGACTCAAATCAATAGTGTGGACCAGAAGAAAGAAAGAAACATTTAACCAGAACACAATGGAGAAACAAGAATTCAAAAAAACGAGGAGAGGCTTAGGAACCTCCAGGATGTCTTGAAACGTTCCAATATCCGAATCATAGGGGTGCCAGAAGGAGAAGAGGAAGACCAAGAAATTGAAAACTTATTTGAACAAATAATGAAGGAGAACTTCCCTACTTTGGCAAAGGAAATAGACTTCTAGGGGATCCAGGAAGCTCAGAAAGTCCCAAAGAAGTTGGACCCAAGGAGGAACACACCAAGGCACATCATAATTACATTACCCAAGATGAAAGATAAGGAGAGAATCTTAAAAGCAGCAAGAGAAAAGGAGACAGTAACCAACAAAGGAGTGCCCATCAGACTGTCAGCTGATTTCTCCAAAGAAACCTTGCAGGCAAGAAGGGGCTGGAAAGAAGTATTCCAAGTCATGAAAGCCAAGGACCTATATCCAAAATTACTCTATCTGGCCAAGCGTTCATTTAGAATGGAAGGGCAAATAAAGTGCTTCCCAGATAAGGTCAAGTTCAAGGAGTTCATCATCACCAAGCCCTTATTATATGAAATGTTAAAGGGACTTATCTAAGAAAAAGAAGATCAAAAATAG
>VMDR010034088.1:0-11162 GCA_007922815.1 Macrotus californicus
ACAGAGTTACAGGATATGGTGGTTGGAGCTGGATTAGTAAAACTCATGTTTATAGGTTTGTTCCTAAATTGCCAGGCAATACTAATGTGAATTACAGAAAGTCATTAGAAGAAAGTAAGTATTAAAGTTATTTTTCCTGCATGATTGTTTCTGACTTTTATTGTTTCTTATAGATATATAGTAGTATATTGACCATATTTTGAATGACTTTTTCTGCAATTTTTAATAGAATTTTCAAAATTACTAATGTAGTTTATTATAAACTTTGTTTTAAAATTACCTTTATTTAAAGGATTTTTATATCTAGGATTTCAGTTAATGAAAGATGTTAGGATAAAATAGAACTTGTTTTTTAAAAAAAGAAAAAGAAAAAAGGCCTCAGCCACCTAATTGTTTTTTTCTGAAATCTTAAATTCAGTATTACTTGCCTTCTTGAAGAACCATAGCTCTGTTAACCTCAGCATTGTAGGCAGCACATGACAAAACCAGAAAGGGGGTGATAGAGGCTTCCACAGCACTATCACATAAATGAGGTAGTAACTCCATTTATGCTACTGGGTAATAACTTCAAAACTATGGAAGTCTAGAGGTGAACTGCCACTTTAAGAAACCTTGTATAATGAAACTCATGTTACAGGAGCAGATTATTTCATGAAGATGTTAAGCAACATACTGAACTTCACACTAGAAAGAGAGTGATATGGTTGAAATCCATGTCTCCTGGCTTCCCTTGCCCTTTTTGCATTCCTCCATGCAGTTTCTCCTGTGTTGCAATACAGTTTTAATTTATGGTGTGATACATTCTTTCCCAGATAGCCTATGCCATAAGTGTCAATTAAGTACTATGTACATAACCTACATATTTAGCTAACCGATTTGGCTTTTTTGTGAATGGTTCTAGTGAAACCTGGACTGGTTGATTTTTGAAACTGTTAATTTAGGAAAGTTATCACTGGGTTATCTTTTAACAGAAAAAAATGTATTTTATAAGGCTCACGGGAATTTATTGTAGGGACCAGGAGAGTCTTGAACATAGCAGATGCTCAATGAATATTTCTATTTTATTACCAATCTATTATTATCTGATTATATTCAGGCTAAATGTCCATTACAGTGAGTTCCAAAAGGTGGTTATATATTTTTATCACCATTTTGTTGCTCTAGTTACCCATGTAGTGCTTAGAATTCTAGAGAGCTTTGTCTAGTTGTATCTGACCTGCTCTGACTTGTGTAGTAAAATCCAGGTTATCAGTATCACAATATTTAGGCTTTTGCAGATTTCTTTTATACTCCATTTTCCCACAATATTTAGGCTTTTGCAAATTTCTTTTATATTCCATTTCTTTTTTATATTCCATTTTCCATTTCTTTTATATTCCGTATTCCATCATATTCCATAGCAGATTTTCCATTGACCAAATGCTGAGCCTTAATAGTCAGGTACCAGCTGGTCTTCTAGCATCTTTTGAGCCTTTCCTTCCAGGTGGCAGCGAGGAAGAAAGCAGCAGTACATATTGTTAGCTTAACTACAGAGTAGAAATCACAATGAAGGCAGCAATATGTTTTTACATTATTTATATAAATCAGTATAAAATATCCTGTTTATGATCCTAGAACTATCGGTCCCTGTAATAATGGCTAATCTAGTCTGATCATATGATAGAGGCCCAGATGTGTTGAAAAACAGAAGTGTATTCCAGGGCACACTTGACTGAGCACCAGAAGACCAGAGTGTTTGACTTGTTTGGCTGCTGTGTGTTTCTTATCTCTAATGTTATTCTCTTCTAACTTGGACTGTATGCATTTGTTTTGCACAGTAATTTTTCAAGTTCAGTAATGGGTGTGTATTAATATTGTTTATGTCAAGAAGTCTTTAGTGGTGGTGGTAGGGGGGACCCAAACATTTTATAGTTGTCTGTTTTAAATATCAGGATTCTGCCCTGGCTGGTGTGGCTCAGTGGACTGAGTGCTGGCCTGCAAACCAAAGGGTCACCAGCTGGATTCCCAGTCAGGGCACATGCCTGGGTTGCTGGCCAGGTCCCCAGTAGGGAGCATGTGAGAGGCAACCACACATTGATGTTTCTCTCCCTCTCTATCCCTTCCCCTCTAAAAATAAATAAACAAAATCTTTTTTTAAAAAATTAGGATTCTTATAGCTCATAGATGAAGCTGCCATTGTCATACAAAGCTCCTTTGAGTAACTTGACCACTGAAAAATATTTCCCAGCTGTTTTTGCAGTAACTATAGAAACATTGACTGTGGAGGGTATCGGTTAGTTATTTTTATATTCTTTTGTTTCCTGTGGGGTCCAGATATATCCCATCACCCTTTGTGTGATGCTTTTCTCACAACTATCCTGCTGTCTTGACAGGTACTGAGTGATGGGGGGGGGTTTGCTTTCTTTTCCCTTCCCTCATTCAGACCTTCTTGGAAAGTGTCGTTTATTTAAATGAAAAGATAGGTACATTTTGCTAAGTCCTTGAGATACTTGAGTGGAAGTGAAGAAGAAAATAAAAGTTAGAAAATGCTTCTAAGGCCTAAGAATATTCATCCAGACAATAGTTCTTTCTATGGGTTTTGTTTTTATTTTCTTATGGAAAATTTGAAACTACACAAAAGAGAATGATAATGTAATCCAGTTCCCATGTAACCATCATTCAACTTCAACAACTGTCAAATTCTGTCACTCTTCTTTCAATTGTCACTGCCCACATTTTGCCTGGACTTCTTTCCCCTGTATTTAGAGCAAATCCCAAAAATCTTGTTACTTACCAAAAGTAGTTCATTATGCATCTCTTAACTAAATTGAACATTTTCCATAGCCATCATAGCATTATGACATTGAGTAAATTAACAGCAGCTAACATATTAATCATCTGATTCTCAGTTCATATTCCCATCACCCCATTTGTCTCAGAGATGCCTTTTTACTCTTGGCAGTAAATTAGGTCCAAATAAGGCAACACATTGCATTTGGATATTTCTCTTGTCTTTTATTCTGTGACACATATTTAGGTATATTTTACCTGGAATCCATGGATAAACTTCAAGGTTATCCAAGAATCCATTGAAATTTATTACAAAAGTTTGTATATGCTTTTATCCAATTCTAATATGATTCTGTAACACACTATGTGAGAAACCACTGATGCAGACAGGTTGAAATAGTCTCATGTGAAAGCTTCTAAAGCACATAGAAAATGCAGTCATTCCTTTTATGCTTTAGGTCACCCAAACATATGAAAGTGTATATAGAACCTTCAACCTTTTTTAAAACATTTTATTGATGGGTAGTGTATATGTAAGAAATGACTCATACATGTGCATTGGGATGGATTCTCAGGAACTGCACGCACTCAGAGACCTGGAATGTGACAGCATCCAGACCCTCACGCTCTCTTCCTTAAACACCTCCCTACCATATCTAACAACTTCATTTGGCCAGTTTTTATTCTTTATTTTTTCCCCCATTTTAAAATCATTTTTATTTTTCAATTACAGTTGACATATACATTATTATATTAGTTTTAGGTGTACACTGCAATGTTTAGACATTATATAACTTACTAAGTGATCATCCTGATAAATCTCACACCCATCTGACACCATATATAGTTATTAGAATATTATCGACTATTTCATATGCTGTATTTTACATCCCCATGACTATTGTGTAACAACCAATCTGTACTTCTTAATACCTTCACCTTTTTCACTCATTCCCCAAACCTCACTCCCATATGGCAACTGTCAAAATGTTCTCTGAATCTGTGAGTCTTTTTCTGTTCTTCTTCTTGATTTATTGTTTTTTTAGATTTGATTGTTGATAGAGATATATTTATTGCCATTTTTTTCATATTCTTTTTTCTTCTTAAAGAAGACTCTTTAACATACCTATCTATAATACTGGTTTGATGCTGATGAATTCCTTTAGCATTATCTTGTCTTGGTCAACTTTTTTGGGGGCGGTCAACTTATTTCTTATTTTTTAAAGATTTGACTTACTTATTTTTAGAGAGAGGGGAAGGGAAGGAGAAAGAAGGAGAGAAACATCAGTGTGTGGTTGCCTCTCATGAGCCCCCTATTGGGGACCTGGCCCACACCCAGGCATGTGCCCTGACTGGGAATCAAACTGGCGACCCTCTGGTTCACAGCCTGTGCTCAATCCACTGAGGTACACCAGCTAGGGCTCAACTTTTTTTTTTTTTTTTTAAATGTAATGAAGTACATATTGCTGGAAAATATTTGATAATTTATACTAAAGTAGATATGTTCAATTGCTAATATACAAGATATATATAGTTACTATATTGTTGGTTCTTTTTAGCCAAAACTAATATGAATGAAAATATGGATGAATCCGATAGAAGAAAAAGCCCACGAAGTCCAAAAAAAATAAAAACAGAGCCTGATTCTGAGAAAGACGAGGTAAAAGATTCAGATGCAGCAAAAGGAGCAGACCAAGGTGAAATGGACATTTCAAAGATTACTGAGAAGAAGGGCCAAGGTAAGGAGGGTTGAATGTGGAGGGCTGCCTGGGGGTGATAATGCACTGGATCTCGTTCATGGAGCAGGGAAGTTACTTCATTGTCTCTTTTTGATAGTAGCTTTATTGCAACATAATCCTTATGCCATGTAATTCACCCATTTAAAGTGTATGATTCAGTGGTTTTTCGTATTTCACAGGCTTTCAACCATCACCACAATCAATTTTAGAACATTTTCATCACCCCCAAAAGAAACTCATATCCATTAGCATTCTCAGTCTTCCCTAAATTTCCCTCCCCAGCTCAGCAATTTACTTTCTGTCTCTATGAATTTGCCTATTTTTACATTCCATATAAATGGAATCATATAATAATATGTGGTATTTGTGACTGGCTTCTTTCACAAGGCCTGATGTTTTCAGGGTTCATCCACGTTGTAGCCTGTGTCAGTATTCCTTCAGTTTTTAAAATGTTTGACTATTACTCGATCATATGGATATGCCACATTTTGTTTATTCATTCATCAGTTGATGAATATTTGGGTCTTTTCTACTATTTGGCTATTAAATGAGTAATGCTGATATGAACATTTATGTACAAGTTTATGTGGATATCAAGTTGCTGGGTCATGAAATAACTCTACATCCAACCTTTTGGGGAACTTATGTTTTGTGAAAAATAGTTTTTTAAAAACTAGATAAACTAGATAATACATGAGCCTTAAGATATTTTATAAGTATAAAATGCTCTGTGTAGAATCTTACATGAATTACTGGCGTATGCAATAGCTATCATATATTAAGTAATTTTTCATTGTGGTATTCCATCATTTTTACATACTAAGAATCTGAACATTAAAACATTTGAAATATTTTGGCTTTTTTAACCTTTTATAAAATTGAGCCCTGCTAATCTATTTTAATCATGTGAAGAACTTTGAATTATATAGTTATTTATATTTGTTTTTGAGTGAAAATTGGTAGTTTTTTAAATAAAAATATCATGAATTGCACATTTCTGACTGAAAGTGCCTCTTACATAAATGTCTCTGTTTCACAGATGTGAAAGGAGCCTCAGACTCTGACAGCGACAAACCCTTTAAGGAAGAACCAATGGAAATAGACGATGATGTGAAAACAGAGTCGCATATAAATTGTCAGGGAAGCTCTCAGGTAGATGTGGTCGATGTCAGTGAGGGTTTTCATCTAAGGACTAGCTATAGAAAGAAAATTAAAGCATCCAAACTAGATGGACTTCTCGAAAGGAGAATTAAACAGTTTACACTGGAAGAAAAACAGCAGCTTGAAAAAATGAAGTTGGAGGGTGGAATTAAGGGCACAGGAAGGACCTCTGCAAGTTCCTTGAAAAGTCTGTCTGAGTCACCAATAATAACAAAAGCAAAAGAAGGGTGTTATAGTGACTTTCTTAGACAAGAACAAAGTCCTAATGCAAGTAACGATAAGTCTGAAGACTTTATTCGGGGATGTTCACAAAGTGATTCCTCAGTTCTGGGAATCAGTGGTTCTGATCATACAACAAGCAAACTTTATCCAAAAGATCAAATGTTAGATGACATCTCCATTCAGAGCCCAGAGACAAATTGTCAGAAACAAACTTCTGTTGGAAATGACATAGATGAGAGTCTCTCTGAACCAACTAGTAAAGGCTTGGAACCCAGTAAGATTAAAACAAAGGGAAGTGATTTTCTTATTGATGACTCTAAACTAGGCTGTGCAGATGAAATTGGTGCTTTGATCTCTAAGAACAAAAAACCACTCACACAGGAGAATAATGACACCATTGTTTCTCTTTCCCAAAGCCCTTTACTTCCATCAGTATCTAGAAGTACTGATGATAGAGATATCCCATCTCTGTCAAAAGCAGTGGACTTTCAAGGGAAAATGGGATGTGACTTTGAATATAATAGCACTTTGGAAAATAGTTCTGATACTATGTCTATTCAAGACAGCAGTGAAGAAGATATGATTGTTCAGAATAGCAATGACAGTATTTCTGAGCAGTTCACAACTCAAGAACAAGGTATTGAAGACTTGGAACCATTGAAATGTGAGTTTGTTTCAGATAAGTCCACTGGAAACTGTGATGACAGGCTGCCGGGCAAGGTAACTGAAGCAAATGGTAAAAAACCGAGTCAAGAACAGAAATTAGAGGAGCGACCAGTTAATAAATGTATTGATCAAATAAATCTAAACAGTAGCACTGACAAAAAGAATAATGAAAATCGAGAGTCTCAAAAGAAAGGACAGAAAGCAAGTACCTTTCAAATAAATGGAAAAGATAATAAACCTAAAGTATATTTGAAAGGTGAATGTTTGAAAGAGATCTCTGAGAGTAAAGTAGTAAGTGGTGATGTTGAACCAAAGGTTAATAATATAAATAAAATAATTCCTGAAAATGATATTAAATCTTTGACCAGTAAAGAATCTGCTGGAAAGCCATTCATGAATGGTGATGTCATCATGGAAGATTTTAATGAAAAAAACAACTTGGAAGCAAAATCATGCTTACCGAGATCTTCAGATGCTGAAGGTGACTGCCAGGATGGCCTAGAGACCCTCCCGTTAACCAAAGAGTCTGAAAGAGCACAAACTACCACACCTCCACCATCTTGTCCAGAAAGCAGTTCAGTGAATCAGGTAGAAGATATGGAAATTGAAACCTCAGAAGTTAAGAAAGTTTCTCCATCACCTTTCACTTCTGGAGAGGAATCTAACCTCAGTAATGATTTCATTGATGAAAATGGCCTGCCCACCAACAAAGATGAAAATGTCAACGGAGAATCTAAAAGAAAAACAGTCATCACAGAAGTCACCACCATGACATCCACAGTGGCCACAGAGTCCAAAACTGTAATCAAAGTAGCAAAAGGCGATAAGCAAACTGTGGTCTCTGCCACAGAAAATTGTGCCAAATCCACTGTTACAACCACCACTACAACGGTAACGAAGCTCTCCACACCCTCCATAGGCAGCAATGTGGACATCATCTCTGTGAAGGAGCAGAGCAAAACCGTGGTCACCACGACAGTCACAGACTCACTGACCACCGCAGGAGGCACTTTGGTAACATCTATGACTGTGAGCAAAGAATATTCCACAAGAGATAAAGTGAAACTCATGAAATTTTCAAGACCCAAGAAGACTCGTTCAGGTACAGCTCTACCATCCTATAGGAAGTTTGTCACCAAGAGCAGCAAGAAGAGCATATTTGTTCTACCCAACGATGACTTAAAAAAGTTGGCCAGAAAGGGAGGAATCCGAGAAGTCCCTTACTTTAATTACAATGCTAAACCTGCCTTGGATATATGGCCATATCCTTCTCCTAGACCAACCTTTGGTATCACTTGGAGGTATGTACTTTCAAATGTATTTGGGGAAGGGAAAAAGTTGAAAAGAATTATCTTTTTTTTTTTTTTTTAAGATAATGAGATAATAGAGAAAAGACGGAGAGGCATATACTTAAAGACCAAAAATGTCAGGGAATCCTTTAAAATGAAATTCAGTTTTACTTTTCACAAGACAAACATGATGCACACAGTTGTTTTTGCGGTCTAACTTTCCAAATTATTGCCGTGTGAATTGTTCATAAAATTGGATAATCAACTTTGTGAAATATTTGTGCAATTGGCCGTTGAACAACATGGAGGTTAGGGGCACTGAACACCCTGTATTCAAAAATCCATGTATAAATTAAGTCAGCATTCCACATACATGGATTCCCAATTGTCGATTAAGATATATTTTATTTTTATTAGGTAATTCATAAAATTACAAGACATAGGAAACTTACCTGTAAATCACATCAGGTTCATTATAATACGGGAGTCTTCCTAATGTAATTTATTTGCATGATAAACATTTGTTCTGGAGTTCTGTTATTTATGTGAGTAAAGGTAGTCTCTGAGATTGCTTAGGGATTTTTTTAAAACCCAGGAATAGTTGTAATTTAAAATTTCCTGGGGATTAAACTTTGGGGAGTCATAGTATGTAGTGTTGGGGGTTGTGAGATCGTGTAGTTTTATATTGGGAAACAATCTTACTTTCTTATGTTTTATATAATGTATAATAACTTGCCTCTGCCCACAGAGGGACCGAGTTACGAATAGTGCCCAGTTTTCTTAAATCCCAGCCCAGTACTTTATCTGCTATATCACATTTCACATATTTATCCTCGCTTTGTCCTTTTTCATGTCCTTGTCTTTTTTCCTGTTCACCCTTAGAGTTGAAAAAGGTGGAATATAAGCATACAGAGTTCTATAGGACATGCACAGAAAGCAGGAAGGATCTCAGTTTTGCAGTTATATTTTGTTAGCATTCTGAAATTGATTACTTCTGCAAGTTACTGAGCAGGCTTCATTTCTGTGTATCTTTGATATGGTCCTAGTTTCTTTAAGTTAAAAATCATGCCTTTTTTGTTGCCTTTATATGACAATTAGCTAGTATTATAAAAGACCAAAAAAAATGTAAATGAGTACTCTCTATAAAGGAATTAACTTACTAATATGACCAGTCATAGTTGGTTTGACCAAGTTTTTATAACTCATCTTTTGATTTGAATTAAAATATCATCACTCCATTACACATTCAATAGAGACAGCTGAAAAGTACAATTTCTCTGCAGGGCCTGCAATGAAGGATTTGCAGAATCCTGCAGGGAATCAAGGAACTCTTCATTACAGTTCATGGATTTGTAGGATTACTCTGCACTTTTCTGCTTTCTTCATTGAGAGCGGTCCCAAAGTGTATCCTTGACTGTCCTGCAGGTAACTTCTTTCCCACTGGAAAAGTTACTATGTACAAATACTTTAATTAAAATGACCTGGCAGTGGTGGAGGCAGACCTTTCTGCTTTTTTCTATTATGAAGTGGAAGGTAGGCTCAACTGGGAAGCATTTTCTTTGGACCAGTTCCACTCAAGTGTTGCCCAGGGCCCCTTTTTGCACTGCTGGGTTTCAGAAGCCTTGTGTTGTTATGTTTTAATATGCACTGTGGGCACAATTTGTATCTGTTTAGTTAATTGCTCATTTTTAAATGGAAGGAAGTACCTTCCTGTACATTTTAAACAGATACTGCCTTCAAATATATGCTAACATCTTAATTCGCTGAAGTTGAAAGAAATATAATCCCTTCTGTCTAACAGAGGCATGGGTGAATACGTAAATTATTCTTAACTTTAGAATGTAATTTTTAAAAATGTATAGCTATAAAAAATATGCATGTGAAATGCATTTTTATATTCACACTTGAATAAAACATTTCTGATGTTTAGAGTAGGAGCTAAGAATGCCAAAGGTGCATGTTTGATCTTTATTAATGTTAAGGCTGAGCAGTACTGAATAAGTAAAACTTGTCTCATCCACTCACTGGAGCTTCTTTTTCCCTCCACACTGTCCATTCCCTTACTCCCTTTTCCCCAGGCCTCGATTCTGTGTTTTATTATCACTTTGAACCCATAGTTGTCTCCACAATGCTGCCGGATGGATCCTCCTAAAACGCAGATCTGTCCTGTGAATATTCTGACTGAGCTGACCAAGCATTTAAAGGGGATTTGTTAACTCCTGCAGGACTGAGAGGGGAAAGCGTTTGTCACCTGTCCGTCATGTCTATGAGAAGTACTTCCCTTTGTAAACCATCCAATACTGGATAAGTTTCAGACGACTTAATATAGATTACCTTTTAGGCTTGTAATTCTTCCATTTCGTGCAGCACATTCTGGCTCTGCCTTCCTCTCTTATGCCAGTTTCATCTCTTGCTGTACCTCTACACCCCTTCCTGCCAGCCAGAGCACACTGGATGTGGTTTTTGGGAAAAAGTGGGTGCTTCTCTATGCTTTTCTCCTAAGCATACGTGTGCTCCTTGCCTTCAGTCAGCCAGCCCCACATGTGATGTTTGAGTCACAAGCAAAGCTCTGATCCCTAACCCAGAGCAAAATCAGATGCCCCTTGCCTTGTGTTTTCCTTTGTTATATGTAGCTCCTGAGGACACAAGAACAGATTATAATTCATTTCTGTGTCCCCAGCTCCTTTCACTTAATCTAACACATAGAAGGCACTCAAATATTTTTTGAATGAAGAAATGAATGAACAAGCTGATAACACACAAAGTGTGTTCCCCACATGATGTTTCCATTTTAAAATAGAGGTGCTATAAAGTTGTTTGTAGAGAGTGGTTAGAAAAAGAAGGAAAGAAAGTGAGACTTCCCTTTCCAAATAGTGCGCCTTAGCTTTACCAAGGCATTTCTATAGCATGTAGTCTGAAAGTGACAGACACTTACCCCCTCCTAGGACATCCCTGCGCTAGTTAACATTTGCCCTCTAATTAAAAAAGTATTCTGTGCAGGTCAGAGGATTCACAGGGTGATAACCCGACAAAGAAAATAATGGTGTCACAGGTGGAGATGGGAAGTTAAGTTGCAGCAACTTTTTGACTCCAGCTTTCCCTTTCTCACATTGTTCATTTTTCCAACCTAACATTAATAATAGAAAGCATTGCCTTCCAAATTATCTAAGATTTACCTTCTACCTCTGTCAGAAGAGGAAATTAAGTTGCATAGGTTTTCTCTCACTGCACTCAACCAGTATATTCATTTAAGTATATAGAAATGTCAACAAAGTATTTAATTACACAAAGATCACTAACAGAGACTTGACAACCT
>VMDR010034089.1:0-11159 GCA_007922815.1 Macrotus californicus
ACATTAGCTAATGCAAATGTTTGCCTTCAAAAAGAAAAACCAAGAAATTTTAATGCAGATGTAAACATAATGCTAAATAATTTATAGGTAAACTAAATTTATAGGTAATTGAGGACATTTAGTCACACACATTTATTAGGTACCTACTGTATTCATTCCCATACGTGTGATTTCTTTTAACGTCATTTACTTTGGCATAAGCCTATTATGATTGGAAGGAATTCATCTCTGTTCCTAAATTAGTGTTTAAGTTAGTCCAGTCATCCCCTTGGTAATTTGAATAGTACCCTCAACACTCCCTTCTGGATGAGGAAATAAAAACAACAGATACTATAAGCTGGCAGTCTACTACTTGCCAGGTACCTTTTTATCTGCTTTATATTTTTTATTTCATTCCCACAACTCTGAGGCAAGTGATATTGCTGGAGCCAGGATTTGTACCTGGGCATGCTGCCCCTGATTCCTTACTGTTAACAGCCTACCTAACTTTTCCAAGATCACACCAAACTATGAACATGAATATTAACTGTAATTGAGGAAATAAGACATGTTCACCCTGCTACATTCCTCTGTTTGTCCTTGGATCATGGCTCCTTGTCTGTTGGGGAGAATCCCTCTATGAAGCTAGCAAAGTCTCTGACCACCTCTTACCCAACGCAAGGTCAGGGGAAGCAGCAAAGGGAAGACAAGGTCAGGGGCAGCAGCAGAGGGAAGGCAAGGTCAGGAGCTGCAGGGGCCACAGGTAATCTTACCATCTATACTGTGCTTCTGACCCTGCTCCCATTCTGGCATAATACCACCTAGTCTGCCCCAAATGAGATTCTAATTCTCACATGATCTGAGAGTCTGTGTGTTAAATCCAATCACCATATTCAGGAACCACGCAGAGGGCTCTGCTGAGGAGAGAGTGGGCCCAGAGTGGTAGGTAGAGGTTGACTCGTGCAGAAATGTGCAAAGGGAGCATTCCCAGGAAGAGTTCCCACGAGCCCACATTTTCTGCCCGGCACAGGAAATACGTAAACTGTGGTTTCTTATTTCCAATTTGCTTATTAGTAATTTCTCCTTCCAGTTATAAACATGGGCCCATTTCTTAGTGAGATTACCAAATTCTTCTTATATGTTTTGCTGGTGGGAGTACAAAAACAGAGATGGGAAGATGAGGAACCGCACATTCCCAACCGCTTTGTAAAGCATAAGATAGGAATGGCTATGAGAAGTGATTACCTCCTACGTATTTGAGGTGTTAAATATTTCTCTCACCCCAGGAAAATCACAGAGGGCTTTTCCCTCAAGGCTAGTGCCTATTCAAGCAAAAATTCAAAATCAGACTATATCAAAATATTAAGATTTCCCCTTTACTTTAAATGACATTGGCACCAGAAACAATAGAGTGGTTTGATGTCAATATGTAAATTAGTCATTTTATAGGGAGTAGTACATTGTAATAAATACAATCTCAAAACTGGAACTTAGTTTTATTTTTATTTTTCCCTAGAATTAGCATTGGAAGCTCTCCTCCAAGCAAGAAGTGTATTACTTGCCATCTAAGGCAAGAAAGGTGCCAATATTACACAGCAAGTTTCAGTGACTACTCCAAGTACTATGCACTCGTCTGCTATGGTAGGTAATGGACTTAACACAAGCCTTACCACCTCACTGCCATTGTCCTCATCTTTGCCACCACCATCTGGTCAATCCTTAGCTACAGATTATTAAGCACTTGCTATATGTGAGGATCTTATCTACATAGATAAGATATCTACTTATCTAATGTTTATGGGAAAAATAAAAGAAAGATAAGGAAGCATTAACATAACCTTTTTTTGCAGCTGAGAACACCAAGGAGCTTGCAAAAGATCCTCACTTCTGATAAGCATCAGAACCAGGATGGGAACAAGAGTCTGTTGATGTAAATCCCAACCTCTTACCCACCACAGGGCCATAGCACCATGAGGTTGTAATGCAAGCAGCTATCACAGCAGAATTTGAAAAATATCATAAAAGGAAGCATCCTCTGATAAAATGGTTGCTGGTCTTCTCCCACTTGCCTGGAGAAATGTCAAACTCTTACAGTCAGAGGAAAGAACAATGGCCTAGAAGCCTGAGCTCTTCCCTTGGAGGCCAGTAATTCTTTAAAAGTGGTTTCAATGGGGATGGAAAAATGAACTTCTGTCACCTAGCATGTCTTTTCTAAATTTGGGGAACATAATAAGTATTCATTCAAATATTTTAATAATTATAGGTGATAAATTATACATTTCCAGCTTACTTAGGCCATATGAATAATTTCTATCCAAATACTTTTATGCATAAAATTTTATTTATATCTTGAATATGGGGCAAGCCATAAAATAGGTTAGGATAGGTAACGGGTAGATTGAAGAGCTATGTTGGGGTCTTGGGAATTTAGAAAACATACCCAGGAAATAGCTAGTCCTTGATTCTCTGTCCTGTTCCACAATTAATTCCTGAGCTTCCCTGGTGGGGGACAGAAAACAGGAAGTTATTACAAGATGCCTGCCACTCTCCTAGTTCTGGTTTCAACTCCCCGTGGAGGGGTGGGCAGCTCAGAGAACAAATGGAATTTTTGACTGATTGAGGTCCCTGCCTAGCTGCCAAGAACCCTGAGGTGCCCCTTCCTTCCCAGAGGAAGACCACCTTGACCTCCCACTTCTCTCCCCTCAACCACCTGGCTCCAGAACCTGTGTCACAGCTCAGTTGACTACATGGAAATGAATAAGCATTTCAACCCAAATGCTCCTTCAAGAAGTCAGTTTGATACAACACTTTCATACAATGTTTGGTCAATGGCACCTTTGAAGAGTCAAGAGATTGTTGTTTGTGACCATATGTGTGACTATGGCATTTACAGGTATACATTAAATGTCGTCTCAAGTTATATGCAACATTTTTCAACCCAAGCTATGTATTTGTGCAACATATATTGAAAGCTTACATGACAGGGACATAGTATCATTGAACTATCTGTACTCAGTCATCTATCTTTCTTCTTCTGAAGGCACAGTCTGCTTTCTTTTAATCTCTATAATCATAAGGTCAAGAAGAATAGCTAATGTATAAAAGACATTGAATGCTTGCTGAATGAGCATAAGTGCTAGAAAGATCCAAGCATTGCTGCCTTTTGCAAAGTCTACCAAGTAATTTATTCTTATGCTTATATATTTACTGGTAAAGATATCAATGGTATATATACTTACATACACGAGATCTGTCCAGGTGTCCAGAAGTTATCCAGCCATGTACTATGAAAAATAGAGATATTTGTTGAAGAAGATACAAGATACAAGAAACATTGTACATAGAGATGACGCCTCAGTCCCCTTCAAAGTGGGCACCTTGGAGCCTCATATAGTTCTCCCAATCGCCATCTGCTGCCCCGTCATATTTTCCTGAATCTCATCAGCAATCTGAAATCTCTTCCCTTTCAAAGGTGATCTTAGTTTTGGTGAAAGCCAGAAGTTGCAGGGCCCCAAATCTGGGCTGTATGGGGGCTGAGTCACCTGGATGTTTTGATGTTTCACCAAGAAACTCTGCACAAGATGTGATGCATGAGCGGGCATGTTGTCATGATGAAACTGCCGATCACCAGTTGCCCATAGCTGCAACCTTCTGAATCATCTGAAAGCTTTCTGTGGAGAAATGTTCAAGCTTAACACAAAATTTGATGCAGATCTGTTGCTCCATTCATTCAGTCATTTTGAATGCAATGGCCACACAGTGCACATGCTCACTCACTGGTGTCTATGACCCCCACTGACTAGGAAAGTAAAGTCGTCATTGTTCACACATGCACATTCCAGTCCACTGTCCTTGGCTGCCAGGTTACATCTATGTCACACAAGCCGTTTTTGTTATATTAACAATGGCTGGACATTTTCTGGACAGACCTGGTCGCAAAGACTAAGCTCTAATCAAAAGTTGGTGGAAGAGTCCTTTCTAGAACTTGAATTGCCTGACTTTTCCACATTCACTCTTGCTTGGCAGTATGGTAATTTCCCATTTAGCAAAAAATATACTGTGTGGGAAGCATCACATCGTCTGGTGTTTTTGAAGCTCCAGTAAAATGAGTCACTGCACCATCATAAGAAAAACCTTGAAATCTTTCCCTTTAGGATTAAGAGTAAAGCCTCATTATGTAACATCAAACTCTCTGAGAGATGGTGAGTAAATCCCAGATAATAGGTTTAAAATAGGTGAAATCACATTTATGATGCCGATGGAACAAAAGCAATGTGAAGGAGGGATTCTAGACAACTGGTGCTTACGCCACTAGGATTGCCCTCTCAGGATTTTTGTGTCAAGGGTAGTCAGTCATTAGTGTGTCTTGTAGTTTGGGCAAAAAAAGATATGCCAGTTCTCACTTCTGCAACTGCATACCCATGAAAATTCCATAGGGCGGATGCTGATTGCCTAAAGTCAAGAAATCCAGATTCATGTCTCATTTCCTTACATCCTGACCAAAAATATAATGTGTGCTTGTTCCTTTTAATAACTTCAAAGAAAAGCAGAACAAAATAAAAATCTCTGAAATGAAATTCTATAAAATTCTGAAATTCCACACCATAAAAAAAAAAACAACAAAAAAAAAAACGTTTCTTGAGGGATCCTAATAAATAACAGCCCTTCTCCTTACTCCCAAGTTGGACTGTGGTGTCAGGAAGGAAATCAAAATATTAGCTTTATTACTTGTAAAGGTTAGTTAGAAAATGTGGCTGAGGTGTGCAGCTTCCTGGTATCGCACCCCAGAATTAAGGCTACTCACATAAATGTGCCTACAACTGGATGGCCACCAGCTTCTCCCAGGGGTCTGGCACTGTCCTACTGCACATACTGAGCAACAGCTCAAAAGCATGTTTCTGGGCAGAATACAAAGTTACTTACACCCCAGTCTTCTCAGATCTCACCAAATAGGTCATTTCCCTTTGCTTCTTTGGGACAAAGGGTGATGCTCTAATGCCACTCCTTCGACAAAGAAAGAAGCAGGCTTCTGAAGGAGGAAAAACGTGCCTCTGCCCCAGCCTCCATATTTATTGCTTTTAACCCACTGACTGCCTCAGCAAATGCATCCTTTAAAAGTATATTTCCGGGTATTATTTTATTCTACTGTTCAAGTAAGTGGTAGACGGTGTTTAATGATTTGTAAATCTTGTTAAAATCACCAGTTTCTACCTAGAGAACCTGAATCCCATGTTGGAATACATGGTGGACGCTGGTGTGCCACCCACACCTCCGGACTTTGGGACTGAATCATTCATTTCTCCAGCTGCTGAGAGGGCTGGTGGCTGAGCGCTCACGGCTCAGCCCCCTCCTTGTCCTCTGGGGATTGCTCCCAACCCAGGCACATCCGATGACTGCTCCACGATGCAGTATAAAAGCCAGCCCCATGACCCCATTCGAGACAACTCCGTGAGCCATCCAGCTCCAGAGCTCTCCTTGGGGCTGGCTGAGGTCTCCCTTGTGGCTGCACTAGAGCCCACCTTCCCCTGCTGCCCAACTTCCCTCTCCTCCCCCACAGGCTGGCATTCAAGTACCAGCCCCCAGATAAACTTCTGGCCCACAAAACTCTTTCTGGGTCTGTTTCCTAGCGAATGTGACCTTCCATAGCATATTTGAACAAGCAACATATTCTCCATAAATTTATTTCTTCATGTATTAATTACTTCAAAAAAGATGCTGGATTCTACCAACCAATCTAAACTGAAACAAGAAGACAGATTGAAGATAAAATGTGGGTACTGGTGATGGCTACTTGATAATAAAGACACAGATAAAACTGGTCCATACAGCATGATGTCTTGCCAGAGGCCATATATCACTGCCGCTTCTGGGGTCTGTCTGTGTAATTAGATCCAAACTATTCAGTATCACTTTTGGAAAAGTGCACAGGCAAGTCTTCTCGCATCTGTTCTTTGACTGGGCTCAGATCTCATGTGTTGTTTAAATGTAACTTAAAAGGTGATGTTTCCTTCTTTATGGGGGAAAAAAAAGCTGCAGAATTAAAAGCTGTATTGGGCTAGCCAAAAAGTCCATTTAGTTTTTCCGTGAAGTAAAAAATACATTTCTCATTTTCACCAATAACTTTGTTGATTTGGATATTTTGAGTAAGTTGGCTATCTCCTGCTATTGGCTTCTAGTGGGTAGAGGCCAGGGGGGCTATTAAACTTCTTCCAATGCATAAGACAGCCCCACAGTAAAGAATTATTTGGTCAAAATATCAATAGTACCAAGAATTTCGCAAACTACTTTTGACACATTCCATCAGTCACAGCACCTACTCCATACACTGCATAAGACTTTTTTTGCGTTCCAGCTGTGTTTTTACCTTTCTTGATGTAATAAAGCATAATACACTGAAAATGTTACGTATCTTCTTCTATCTTCAATATTAAAGTGGCTGCACAAAAATTCACCAATTCTGATAAGTTTTTAAAATGCACGCTGATATGGCAGTTGTCACAATACAATCTAACAAAATTGTCTTGAATGAAGTTAAAGACTACTAAGCACTATTAGAGCCATCATCAGGAAAAAACCAAACAAAATTTTTGGCCAGCCCAATACTTGAGCTTGATACTAATCACAAACACTACTAGCAGTTCTCATAGAAAACTAAGAGTTATTTTAAAACTAAGCCATGCTTTGTTTTCCCTTTGTACACAGGCCCAGGTCTCCCCATTTCTACCCTTCACGACGGCCGCACTGACCAAGGTACTCTCTCGAGCACACTGTTGTCCTGTCTATGGAAAGAAACCCTGAAGTTTCAGACACTCCACCAGGGGAAGCAAGAGAGTTTCCCCATACCAACAAGAGGAAATCCTGTTATCACATAGCTTATTATTTGTAGCTTATTATTATACAGAGTTGGACAGTCCTTGAGGCAAACCAGATCATATGAAATTCAGTGGTTATTTGCAGTAAGAACCTGGTATAACACAGATGAGTGATATCAGAGGGGTTAATTCTATCTTCCCCAATCAGCTTTAGAAGGAGCACAGAAGCTTAGAATTGGAAGGAAACTTAGGATATTTAGTACAACCTTCCTCCCCCCCTTTTTTTGTAACATCTCAAACTGGAGATAAATTCCAGATATAACTCCAGTTCAAAGCAGAAGGTGATATCATGCTAGCTTTTTTGTTTTAACAGCTACGTCACACTGTTGCCACATATGAAAGCCCTGCAATTTGGAGGCTCTTTCTATTTTCAACTGCCAGCAAGATCGTCCTTGTCCAGCCCGTAATTGTAATATTGGTTCAAAATGGTTCACAGATCAACCATCACCCTTTTTGCTCTCAACAGTGTTACCGAAGTGCGTAATTGACCTGAAACCCCTCCTGAGCTTCTCCATTATCTTTGGATGTACTATTAAACAATGTTACAGTGTTGAAGTTGGTGGGGACTAGGGACAAGGAGGGACGTCAGCACAATTTTGGTGACAAGTTAGACCACTGCTTTGAGATTTGTTTGGCAGCCAGCTCAATGGCTCAAAGATAAGTGAAAATAAGGCAATGAGGAAAACAGAGTCAGTTCAGTAGCTCTGGACAGAATAGGCATTAGAATAATGAGATTGTGAATTTAGTTTCCTTTTGAAGTTTTTTTTCTTTTCTTTTTTTACTTTGGGTCTAATACTAAAATACTTTTAAGAATAACAGATTGTATTTCTTAGTTTGGCTCATCTCAATCTTCAGAACTTTCAAGGCAGTTGTACTTTAAATCTGTAACTCCTTGTTTTAATGGAAGTTGCCATAAATGTACAATTCCCATTTTTCCATGACTGCAGAATGAAGATCAGCCTCCCTTTTCTCAGACAGCAATCTCTGTAGGGCTCGCAAAACTTTATTACTCTACCTAATATTTGCAAATATACATAATGTGTGTTTATATGTTTTCTAACTTGCAAAATAGAATGCACATTTTTTAGGGTATAGTTCTGCAAACTTGTCTAATGATGAAAGTCTCCAGAGATGTTTATCACAAGTGTTCTGAGACTCTTCCCAGAAATTTCAATGACATAGACGCTAGATTAGGTTGATTAGGTTAGGTAAACTGTATTTTGAATAAATTTCTAGACAAATTTTAGAGTTGCATTTTACAGCAGATGCTGTGTCTTCTATTTATTTGTAACTTTTTTCATCCATTTTTCCATTGTATTTGGTGCCAGAAATCTCTGTGCAACAGATTTTTACTAAGCACCTCTCACATTAAATCAGACACTGTGCTGGATAGTAGATCGTTGAAATGAATTAATACTGGGTCAGATATGGTTTCTGTCCTCAAGGAGAATCAATGGGGAATGCAAATGTGCGAATAGACAGTTACAACCCAGTGGGGTAAAGTACTGAGATGGGTGAAATAGAGCACAGAAAGCACGTACACAGGGAGGCTCATCTGGGTTTCTGGGTTAGGAAGCGTTTCTCAATGACAGCTACATCAGACTGGTGACTCACGAATATGAGGGAGGGATTGATGCTGCTTGGATATCTGGCTTAGTCAGTGGAATGATATTGATTTTTTTTGTGGAAATGGGGGATTCTCAGTGGACAGAACATTTTGGGGGAGATAACAAATACTGTTTTATATGTTGAGTTTGAAGTACTGATGGGATATGCAAGTGGAGCTGTCCCGAATAGTTTTGGACCTGGATGTTGGAGGATTGGTTTGGACAGAAAATGATGATCAAGAAGTCATTCATTGTATGGACATAAATGGCATGGTTGCTACAGCCACGGAAGTGGATGTGACAGCACAGGGGGAGAAATTGGGGTGGGCAGGGCTAGTGGAGAGTGACCCTAGACTACAACCATGTGGAACACTACATGAGAAATGGAAAGAGAAAAATGAATCTGTAAAGGAGACCAAGAGGGAACAAAAATAGGAGGACAACCTTGAGAGGATATTGTCGTGAAGAGCAGGGCAGGGGAGGGTCTATGTCAAGTGCTGCCGGGACTGAGGCGAGGCCTGCTTTAGATCCATGCACTTAGAATCAGGGAGGTTAGCATGAGCTTGATCAGAGCCATTTCAGTGCAACAGTGGAAGTGGAAGGCAGATTGAAGTAAATTCAGGCCTGTGTAGGTGGTAAATAAAAAGAGACATTATTTCCAATAGGTCCCACTGAGGAGAGAGAAAGGATTGATAAAGGTTTAATTTGGCTTTCAAAGATGATAAACATTTGAGCATGGTTAAATGCTGATGGTAGAAATTAGACCCAAAAGGGGAGAAGACATACAGGAGGGAGGTCCCTGAGAAGTTGGGAAAAGATGGAGTCCAGAGACAGGTGAGGGGATTATCTCTGGCTTTGTGATGAGAGGGAATAAAGAATTATTATGCAATTGGATGAAAGTTTGAAGACATTGCAGAAAACAGTACAACAGCTTCATTTTCTTTGCAAAGTGGGTAAGGCCACTCGAAAACAACAGATAGTACTTGAACCAGATGCTATAGAAACTCAGAAGAGTTGCCACTTGACATTGAGGGCCTGGTTGAGGATTAGTTGCTTCAGGCACAGCAGGTGCTCATTAAAATTACCCGACTGATGGAATGACCTCATTTATCAGCTTTTTTAAAACAAATTCTTCACATAATTTAATTAATGGGCAAATATGGTAGTTAATATGATTTAAACAAAAATCTAATACATGACCCATCATTCTTACCATTTAATTTCATCATAATCAAAAGCCTACAAATGTATAGAGAAGACATACTCCGTGTCAGGTACTGGGTACTAAGGATGCTGAGTGCTGAGTATACATGAATGAAACAAGGTAAAATGTTCTGCTGGGACTGTGGCACAGCTTTGCCAGATTATCGGCTTTTAATGCAAAGCCACATAGAGGAGCCCGGTAGCCACCCCTCCTCTCCTCACAGCCCTATGAAATTCCATTTTGCTCTGAAGGATGAAAAAATTGCCTACTTATCACTTATAAAAATGCAACCTCAGATTGTAGAAACATTACCAAACTTTTAAATTAAATTTGACATTTCAGTAAGTTATGAATCAGAAAAGTTCAATAGCCAGGAACCGAATGGAGAAGAAATCAAAGTCAAAGCAACCTGGAAACACCTGTTTGTTGTCTCTAAATAACCTTCCGAAAAAATGATAATGATGGTAATAAGTGAATAAAGAATGAAGCCACACTGTGTGCTTGCTTCACACAGGATTCCTGTTATCCAGGAAATCTCGACATATAAAACCCACACAAGGAGAATTAAGAGCAGGCTTCGCTGTACTCAAAATTGTGTGTATTCTTTTTATGTATTGATTGATTTGCTGTTAACTTTTAAGATGACACAAGTATTTTTTTCCTGGTGGGTCGGCAAGTTAAGACAAAATTTATGTATCTTTTACAGTTTATGAATGGGGAACCCCCCCCCAAAAAAACAGAATTATCTTCTGAAGCCTTGTAGTACAGGTTTTCCCCACTAGGCGAGTGTTCTAGGAACCCATCTGGCATTGTGGTGACAGGCTGCGTTCAGCTTCAGTGAATTGTTTTGGAAGACTCAGTGCATTTGCCCATATCATGATGGGTGATTTTCGAGCACACCTGCCCACGCTGCACTGAGTGTTCAGCAGTTTTTGAACAAAAATGGCATGACCCTCTACCCCACCCTGCCTATTCACCAGATCTCCCCCCAAGCAACATTTTTTTTTGTTTCCCCGGATGAAAAAAGTCCTCCAAGGGAAATGTTCAGCCCATGTGGAAGAAGTGAAACAAAAAATGGCAGGAGCACATAAAGGCATCAAAATCAATGAATTTAAAAACTGTTTTGAGCAGAGGAAAAAATTGTCTGGGTAGGTGTATTGCATCAAATGGAGAGTACTTTGAAGGTGACTGAAATTTAAACATGTAAGAGTAAATACACAATTTTTTATAAATAAATCCTGGGTTATTTTTGGGTCCCCCCTCAAATACCAAAAACATCTATAATTGTTCTAAAATTACATATAACATGTTGGAATAAAATGCCATGAGTATATGAAAACTGAAAGTTATAAGGGAAGTGGTTTGGCCGACATTGTAGCTCCAAGTCCTCTTCCAGTTCCCCATCTTCAAAGATTACTTTTTTAAAAAGTCACAGATATAACTCCACAGAATGTCTTTTGTAGGAACCTTTGTGTTTCAGAAATCATCCAGACCCTC
>VMDR010034090.1:0-11162 GCA_007922815.1 Macrotus californicus
CCCAGAAATGGTAAAGCTAAAGGAGTTCATCATTACCAAGCCATTATTATATAAAATGTTCAAGGTAATTATATAAGAAAAAGAAGGAGATGAAAATTATGAACATTAAAATGACAATAAGTTCACAACTATCAACAATCTAAAAAATAAACTAAGCAAACAAGCAGAACAGGAACAGAATCATAGATATGGCTCATTTGGAGGGTTACCAGCTGGGAGAAGTAAGGGGCAGAATAGAGAAAAAGATGCAGGGATTAAGAAATACAAATTGGTAGCCACAAAATAGACAAGGGGATGTTAAGAACAGTATAGGAAATCCTAAGTATAGGAAATGGAGTAGCCAAAGAACTTATTTGCATGACCCATGGACATGAAATAAAGGGCAGGATTGCTGGAAGGAATAGGGGTACTGGGTAGAGGGGGGCAAAAATTGGGACAACTTTAATCACATAATCAATAAAATATATATATTTTAAAACATTAAAAAAATTATGATGTGTCTTGGTGTGGTCCTCTTTGCATCCATCTTGTTTGGGACTCTTCACTTTCTGGTCTTATATGTCTATTTCCTTCTCCAAATTAGGGAAGTTTTCTTTCATGATTTTTTCAAATAAGTTTTCAATTTCTTGCTCTTTCTCTCCTCCTTCTGGCACCTCTATAATTTGAATATTGGTAGTTTTGTTCTGTTCTTTCATTTGGGCCATGTTTACTTGCTTTTTCATTTTGTCAGCCTTCCTGTGATTGTTTCTGTGTTTTAGATAGAGCTGCTTTGACTCCCTGACTTAGTATCGTGGCCTATTGTAGAAAAATGCACCCTTAAGTTGGCTGGGGTGGTATAGGGAACCTATCTGTGTGAAATGTAGACTGTGGCTCAGCTCTGATTCTGAAAACAGACAGATGCATGTTGGTGTGCAAGAAACAAATCCATGGATAGGTCTCCTGTGGGGAATCAGGCATTCATGGCTCCTAGGCTGCTTTGAAACTTGCTCTTGCTAAAAACTCCCTCAACCTGGGATGGAGACAGCAGAAGTTTACTTTGATTTGCACTAGACTTCCAAAGTACATGTGTAACCAGCTAGGCCACCTCTCCCCTTTGTATTTTATCTTTAAAGTGATTAGTAACATTCTTTCCTTTGTTATCTATAATTGGTAACCACCTAAAGAGAACCTGTGCATAGTAAATGAGGACCATCCTTGATGTAATGTACCTAGAGTGTCAATAAAAGCCTGTCCAGGCCAGGGGTTGGGGCCCTCTGTCTCTCAGAGAGAGCGGCCACACAGGTCCTCTCTATTACTGAGAGAGTGGACAAGCTAGCACTCTCTTTCTCACTTAGAGAGTGGCCGAGCCATCCCTTTTTCTCCACCGGATTCCTTTAGTCCGTGTGCATTTGTTCATTGTTCGTCATTTGTCCAGAGACATAGGACAAGCATCCACAACACACTGTCCCGCGGGACAGGATAGCATCAGGGTGGAGCCTTAGGTAATCACCAGGGTGGGGCAACCCATTTGAAGCAGGTTGATGGATTCTCAAATATGGTGTTGTTGTTGTGTGGCTCTGTGTGGGGGAGGGTGCAGAAAAGGGACAATGGTCACTGCTTGGCCTCTGGATTTTTGTCTGGGAGGAAGCTGTTCCCAGGTACTCACGCTTATGCCAGACACTTCCATTCCTCCCTGCATGCTACTGGTGCCCTTCCAGCTGCTGCCCTGGTGTTAGAGCCCAGGGGGAGTGAGTCTACACAATTCCTAATTCCGTTGCAGGCCCTTTAAGAGGAGACAACTGAGAATCACAGTTTCTTCCTCTGCCCTAACCCCCATTGGTTTTTACAGACAGAAGTCACGGGGACTTATCTTCCTGGCACTTGAAACCTGGGCTGGGTGGTCTGGTGTGGGCCTGGGATCCCTTGCTCCCAAAGTATCCCTCCTGATTTCTATCTACCACACATGGGTGTGGAACTGCCCATTCTTTGTCTCCCTGTCTCCAAATCTCTGCCTTTCCTATTTATCTGGGTGAATGTGACTTCTTTAATTCCTTCTTTGCTGAACTTCCAAAAGCAGCTCGCTTTTCTGACGATTCTGAGTCATAGTTGTTTTGTAGTTTAGTTGTAATTTTTGCTGTGGTTGTGCAAGGAGGCGAGTTGTGTTTATCTCTCTTTTCACTTTCTTGGTTATGTCCTTTGAAGCACAAAAAAATAAATTTAATGAAGTCTTACTGATCTTTTTGTTTTGTTGTTTGTGCTTTGGTGTCATATTTAAAAAGCCTTTGTCTAACCTAGGGTCATGTTATCTTCTAAGAATTTCATATCTTTAAGCTTTTACATGTAGGTCTGTGATCCAGTTTAATTAATTTTTGTGTATGGTGTAAAGAAGGGGACCAACCACATTCTTATGCTTGTAGATATCCAAGCACTGTTTATGGAAGACTATTCTTTCCCCATTGTATTGTCTTAGCACCCCTGCTGAAAATCAAATGACCATAAAGATAACAGTTTACTTCTGTAGTCTCCAATCTGTAGAACTACATGTTTGATTACTGTAGCCACCTACTATTTTTTTAAATTACTTTATTGTTGTTCAATTACAGTTTGAATTTTCCCCCCACCACTCTACTATTTTTTAAGTAAAGTTTTTATTATAAGGGTTTTCAGGAACAACTATAAAGGACACATGGACAAAACTAAGGAGGGTGGAATCAGGGGAGGTAGGTGGGGATGGCTGGGGTGGGGGGGGAGTGGTGGGGAGAAAATGCAGACAACTGTACTTGAACAACAATAAAATAAAATATTCCAACACCTCAACACAACCACTGTTAATAAATTAGTATTTTATCCCTTCCTTGTTTTTATGTCATGTGGTTTTATTTTTTAACATATCTGAGATTATAATATAGATACAACTTACCTTCTGCTCTTATTTTTTTATTCCAGAGAGAAAGGAAGGGAGAGAGAGAGCGAGAGAGGGAGAGAGAGATCAGTTGCTTCCTGTACATGTCCCTTCTGGGGACCAAACCCACAACCCAGGCATGTGCCCTGACTGGGAATCGAACCAGTGAACCTTTGATTCACAGGCTGGTGCTCAGTCCACTGAGCCACACCAGCCAGGACAGAAAGGAGCTTTCTAAGTAAAGAAGATATTAAAGGAAATAGAGATATCTGGAAAGGTGCTTTTCTTAAAAAGTAGAGGGATGAAAAAATGGAATAAGAGTAAAACTATCCATTTTTGAAAAAGATATTAGCTCTCTCTCACCATCTTAAATAGCCAAAAAAGTTGACAAATGTATACTTTGGCAAAGCACTAAGATTTTGGGAATTTCCATACTTAAAAATCTCCAAGCTTAAATTTCCAATTACCAGCATGTAACTTTGAACTTAAGTTCCTCAGGACTATGATAAAAGTGGTCTTATATTTGGAAAATATTTCAGTGGGATGGTGGTGCTGCAAAAGTGATGCAAAGCCATTATCTATTTATCCCCAAGACAGGAAAAGAAAAGCTAAACTTAAACTGTCTTAGGACAGTCATGGGTTAGCTGTCTAAAAGATAGCCAACTGTTAACAGATGTGAATCTCTGAAACAGGTAATTGTAAAAATCTATACAAGTCTGTTTGGTTACTTTGAGGAGAGAAAGGGATAATTCCTTGGTAACTCTTTGTAATAGACATGTCTTATCAGAGAATGGGATGGATTAACTAATTTGGATTCCAGCTGGTCCATTTAAGGTGATGTAAATTCAAAAAGTATGACCTCGAGGGTCATAACATCATCATATCATCCAACCATTTCTGAATTAGACAAACCCATTAACATGCAGGGATTCTGGGCACGAGTGGGAATCCCACAAAAGTCATACTACAAGGTTGAAGGTAAGGGGGAATGCCAGACCGGAACCTGACATTTCAGACTGCTTCCCTGACAGGACTTTTTCAAAGAAACAAGAACTGAAATGTAGCTTGAACTGGCATGCAAAGCAGGCTGCTATTTCAGTCTGAATTATGAGTAGTGGCCACAGTAGGTATATCTGAAACTGAAGGGCAAAAGAAAACCAAACATCAAGATATGACTGCATATAATAAAGAATTGAAACTGTCCAGGCGACTAGACAGTTCCAAGCATAAACTATGCTGAAACCTGGGCCAGGAAGCAGAATTTTATAGCATTTTCTTTCGGTTAGATCCACGCAACAGTGATCTTCTCCTCTGTCCCCTTCCCCAGGATTGCTGTGGTCCTGTGGTTTACAGCAGGACAACAGGACAGTGGGCCTCTCAGCACTGCTTTGCCTTGCACTGTAATGTTGCCACACCACCTAGTCCTCTGCCCCTGCCCCCCAAGGAGCTGGCATCACTCAGACCAGAAGACAGAACTGTGGTGGAGGCGGCCTTGTCATTGCTACCCTGGTATAGAGTGTTTATGTTCTTTCCAATCCCACAATGCAAGGATCTAGCAATGACTCTCAAGTTCACTCCGCTTTCTTTGGACTTTAGGAAGTGAATAGCTGTCATGAAAACAAAGAAAGCTCTAATGGGAAAAGATTTTCAGGCTTTCCTGAAGTACCTTTCCTGCCTTTTTTCTGCTAAGTCATCTTCCTCCCTCCCTCATACTCCTGTGTATCTCCCCTTCTAGAAAGCTTTCCTTAACCCTAAGATACACTCACTGAGGTTCCTGTTCATCTCTGCTATGAGCACCAGAAGAAAAGAATTTTTCATTTGTACTTTCTCCTAACCAGGGAAGTTAAAGAAGTGTTTAGAAAAAATAAATTAAATTTAGTATTGGTTTAAGTTACATGTATGTCTTCAGTACAGAGTAGGCACCAAGTGTATTTAACTTAATTGAAATCAGATTCAAACACTACATGTATTTGAGAGCCAAGGCAATTTTAATTTTTAAATTATTTACACAGAAATATTATTAAAATCTTAGAACCTTGATCTAGACAGACCTAAGTTTAAATCTAGGCTTTACTGATTTCTATTTGTGACCTTGGGTGATTTACTTCAGTTCTCTGAACTGCCTTATCTTATAAAATAAAGACCATAATAAGATACCTACTAGGATTTTTGAGAAGATTAAATGTGATATTCTACACAAATGAGCCACTTGTTCATACTTGTGAACAGCTAGGTAAAAATTGCATCATTCCATGTATATACAGTTTTCATATATTCTTCCTGTGTGCCTTCCTGCTCTTTGACCATGATCTCTGTGAGGGCAGTGCCAGGCTGTGCCACCCGAAGAAGTAGAGTTGTCTAGCTGACTAATCCTACATGCATACTCCCAACAGAGCTCAGATGTAGTCTAATGGTATAGGGTTATACTCAGGAGAAGGGCCCAGATCTTTGATCTTGAGACACAGAATTAACACCCGCATAATGAACCAAGCATTCTACAATGTATCAGGCCATGATACATAGTCGTGACGTTTTACGAAACTCATTTATTTGTTTATTGGTTTATTCACCCTAATAGATGGTACTGAACATCTATTATGTCTGAGACTACAATGTTGAAAATGTACAAGGTCTCTTTCTACCTGAGCTTACAGTTCAATTTAACCCAAAGAAATAATGAGGCAATTTAATTAATAGTCATTGGGGGGGAATTCACTATGCAAGGAAACATTGTGCTATATTAAACAAAAGCAGAACCTTTAAAGTTTAGGTATTGGAAGAACTGGCTGACTAAACAGTCCTGAATCTGTCCCAGTTTCCTTTCTCAGGTTTCCTGTGTCTTCACTGTTCCCTTACTAGCCCTGGACAAGCATAGATTTTAAAACTTTTGTTTGTAAATGAAATGGGTTGGAGGCTCCAACAAAATGCTTTACCAAATAATAAAGGAGAACAAAAAGACACTCTTGAAAGCTATGAAACAGTGTTATGACTTTGGAAAATCGCTTGGCAGTATCTATTAGAGCTGATCATATATATAAAATGACCTGGCAATTTCATTCCTAGGAATGTACCCAATGTGTATTTTTTGTGTGCATTTGTTCACTACAACCATATACTTGCTAAAAATAAATAAATAAAGCAAACAAAAGCAAAAAAAACCCATATATGAGGATATTAATAACAGTACTATTTGTAATAGCCAAATATTGGAAACAACCTAAATGTCCATGTGCAATAGAATGAACAAATTGGGGTGTCTTCACACAATAGAATACTACACAGCACAACAACAAACCACAACTATGTCCAACAAATGGGGAATCTCACCAACACAATGCTGAGCAAAAGGGGATATAATTTTAAAAATGATTCTACTTCACCTGAAATCTGTACAATTTTGTTAACCAGTGCCATTCCAATAAATTCAATAAAAAAGAATAAAAGAGTGTTTCTACTTATGTAAAGTTCTAAAACAGGCAAAACTAAACTGCAGTGTTTGGAGTCAACATAGAGATTGTTATTAGGGCTAGTGACTGAAAAGGACACTGGAACTCCTGAGGAGCTGGTGATATTCTATTTTTTTGATTTGGGTGCTGGTTACATGGGTGAAAACTCATTGAGGTATACACTTCTTATATGCACCTTTATACCTGTAGACTATACTTCAATAAAATGTTTTTATAGAAAATAGTATAGGACAGTCTGACCTCCTGATTATTTCATATTTAACTGAATCATGAGCTTGGATTGAATGATCTATAATCCACTCTCAGCTTGGACAAATGACCAAGTAGTTTTTATATGTTCCTGTTTTCCCAGTTTCTTAAACACACATTGGGAACAGGTGTGGTCTTATTTCCCACCACACAAGAGCTAATGTCTAGGCAATTTTGTCCCCTGGATGGCTTAAGTTACCATGTTGCTGGGTCTGCCAGCCAGTTCCTGTCTCCCAATCAAGAGATTTTTCAGAATCCAGAGGACTGGTAGGACTATGGTGAGTAATTCAGTGAGTAGGCATATTGTTTGTGTGAGATCCCAGACTCTGTATCTAAGAGTGGCTATGCCCCTAATATAAACCCAATAATAAAATAATACTTTAACAAAACAATAATTACTGCATTTACACCATAAATTCTCCCCACCTATCGAACATAATAAGCTCCAGAAGAGCAAAATTTTGCTTTATTCACTGTCTCATTTTCAAAATAATTTTTTTATTTTTCAATTATGGTTGACATACTATATTATATTAGTTTCAAGCGTATAACATAGTGATTAGCTAACTTACAAAGTGGTCACTCCAATAAATCTAATAACCATCTGACACCATATATTGTTTTTACAATATTATTGACTATATTCTCCATCCTGTACTTTACACCCCTATGACAATTTTGTAACAACCGATTTGTACTTCCTAATCCCTTCCCCCTTTTCACCCTTCTTCCTAATTCCCCTCACATCTGGAACCCGTTAAAATGTTCTCTGTATCTATGAATCTGTCTCTGTTCTGCACATTTGCTTATTTTTTTTTTTAATTTAATTGTTGATATATATGTATTTAATGCCATTTTCTCATCCATATTTTCTATCTTTTGTTTTCTACTTCTTAAAGAAGACCTTTCAACATTTCATATAATACTGGTTTGGTGGTGATGAACTCCTTTAGCTTTTTTTTTTTTGGTGTGGGAAGCTCTTTATTTGTCCCTTGATTCTAACAGAGAGCTTTACTGGTTAGAGAAATCTTGTTTGTAGGTTCTTGCTTTTCATCACTTTGAATATTTCTTGCCAATCCCTTCTGGCCTGCAAAGTTTCTGTTGGGAAATCAGCTGACAGTCTTATGGGAATTCCCTTGTAGGTAACTAACTGCTTTTCTCTTGCTACTTTTAAGATTTTCTCTTTGTCTTTAACCTTTGGCATTTTAATTATGATGTATCTTGGTGTTGGCTTCTTTGCGTTCATCTTGTTTTGGACTCTCAGTTCTTCCTGGACTTGTATGTGTATTTTCTTCAGTAAGTTAGAAAAGTTTTCTGTCATTATTTCTTTAAATAGGATTTCAATTTCTTGCTCTCCCTCTTGTCATTTTAGCACCCCCATGATATGGATATTGATATGCTTAAAATGTCCCAGAGGCTCCTTACACTATCCTCACTCTTTTTGGACTCTATTTTCTTTTTTTTCAGATTGCATATCTTTTGCTTTCTTATATTCCAAATCACTGATTTGATTCTCAGGTTCACCCACTTTACTGTTGATTCCCTGTAAATTATTCTTTATTTCAATTAGTGTATCCTTCATTTCTGAGTGTTTTTTTTTTTTTTTTATGCTGCTGAGGTTCTCACTAAGTTCATTGAGCATCCTTTTAACCAGTGTTTTGAATTCTGCATCTAGTAGCTTGCTTGTCTCCATTTTGTTTAGTTCTTTTTCTGGAGTTTTTATCTGTTCTTTCATTTGGGCCATATTTCTTTGTATCCTTATTTTGGCAGTCTCCTTGTGTTTGTTTCTGTTTATTAGATAAAGCTGCTATGACTCCCTGCCTTGGTAGCATGGCCTAATGTAGTAGATGTCCTATAGGCTGCAATGGCACCGCCTCCCCTATCACCCAAGCTGGGTACTCAAGGTGCACTCCCAGTGTGGGCTCTGTGCACCCTCCTGTTATAGTTGTGGCTTGATTGCTGTTGGCACATCAAGGGAAGAATTTACCCAAGCTGATCAGCTGCAAGGACTGGCTGTGACTACTGACACCAACCGACCTCCAACCACTGTGGGCCCACTCCACAAAGCAGGACTTACTTCAGCAAAGCTCTGGTGCCCTCTGGGTCCACTCTTCTAGTGTGTCACTTGTGGAGGTGGTTGGGTAGTGGTGCTTTGATGTGGTCTGAAGCTGTCTACTGGATGTGCTGGTTCTTGAGTCTACGAGGTGCAGGCCAAGGTCAGCCCCTCCTGAGTTCTGCCTGGGGCTACTCGGAAGAAGCTACAAAGTGATCTGAAGATGACTGATATTTGTGCTGGGCTTGGAGGTGCCCAAGCATGGCCAAGCTGTGTACCAAGGCTGGCTGCTGCTAGTGCCAGGCCTGGGAACATGTAGCAAAGGGTACAGCTCACTGAGGTCAGACGCTGCTTGTTTGAGAGAATTTAGGACAATCTGAAGCATGAACCAAGGCTGGCCATTCTTATGGAAAAGCCACTGGAAAAAGCTTGGGTGGGCCTGAACATTAGGTGGATGTGACCTCAGGGAATCACCAATGTGGGCCAAACAGTGTGAACCAGGTTGATAGAGTCTCTGATATGGCACCCACCTGCCAGCTCTGGTGAGGGTGGGGGGAGGCTTAGAAAAGGAACAATGGCCTCTGTCAGCACTTCTATCTGGGAGAAAGTTTCTCTCTAGCCCTTACCCTGATGCTGGACAATTCAATTACCCCATATGTCTCTGGTGTCTTTTGAGCCACTGCCCCAGCACTGGGGACTCAGAGGGAGTGAGTCCAAGTATGTCTGTGTCAGGCCCTTTAAGAATAATGCTTGGGACTCTCGGAGCCTTCCATCTCACATAACCACAATCCCCACTGGTTTTTACAACCAGAAGTTATGGGGATTTTCCTTCCTGACACTGGATCCTGGGATGGGGGTCCTGATGTGGGACTCAGACCCCTCACTCCTCAGGGGGGACCTCTGCAGCTGAGATGTTTCTATTTTTTCCATTCACATGTGGGATGAGACCAGCCCATTCCATGTCTCAGCCCCTGCTACCAGTCTCAATGTGACTTCTTCATTAATTCCCTAGTTGTAGGACTTCCATTCAGCCAGACCTCTTATCAGTTCTGAATGACGGTTATTCTATAGTTCAGTTGTAATTTTGTTGTGGTTGTGGGAGGAGGTGAGCACTACAGTCACCTACATAGCCATTGTGCTGGGAATTCTCACCCTATGTCTTTCGACTGGAGCATTTGATATATTTGCATTTAAAGTATTTGTTGGTAGGCATGTAGTTGTTGTCATTTTATTATTTATATTTTTTATCTTTTTATCTTCTTAAAGAAGTTCCTTTAACATATCTTGTAATACAGGTTTGGTGGTGATGAACTCCTTTAGTGTTGTATTGTCTCAGAAGTCCTTTATTTCTCTTTCAATTTTAAATGATAGCCTTACTGGGTAAAGTAGTCTAGGTTTTAGTCTTTGCTTTTCATCACTTTGAATATTTCTTCCCAATTCCTTCTGGCTTGCAAATGTTCTGTTGACAAATAAGCCGACAGTCTTATGGGAGCTCCTCTGTAGATAACTGCTTTTCTCTTGCTGCCTTTAAGATTCTCTCTTTGTCTTTAACTTTTTGCATTTTAATTATGATGTCTTGATGTGGGCCTCTTTAAGTTCATCTTGTTTGGGACTCTGCTCTTCCTGGCCTTGTGTGTCTATTTCCTTCACCTGTTTAGGGACATTTTTAATAATTATTTCTTCAAATATGTTTTCAATTCCTTGATATCTCTCTTTTCCTTCTGGGACCCCTATCATGCAAATGTTGGTATATTTGATGTTGGTATCCCTTAAATTTTCCTCATTTTTGTGTTTTTTTTTTCTGTCCTGAGTTTTCTGCTACCTTATCATCCAAATTGCTGATTCCATCATGTACTTAATAATATCTACTGTTGATTCCCTCTCATGTATCTTTCATTAGAATTAATGTATTCTTTATTTCTGACTAGTTCTCTTTTTATGTTCCCTATCTTCATTTTTATACATATTTTTGTTGGGAGTATTAAGCATTCTTTTTTTAAGAAAATATTTTATTTATTTATTTTTTAGGGGAAGGAGAAAGAGAGGGAGAGAAACATTGATGTGGTAGAGAGACATCAATGAGTTGCCTCTATCACACCCCACCTGGGAACCTGGCCCACAAACCAGGCATGTGTCCTGACTGGGAATCGAACCATTGAACTTTTTGGTTCACAGGCCAGCACTCAATCCACTGAGCTACACCAGAAAGGGTAATATTAAGCATTCTTTTTTTTAAGTATTTTTATTGATTATGCTATTATAGTTTTCCTACTTTTTCCCCTTTATCCCCCCTCTACCCTGTACCCCCCCCAACCCTCCAGCATTCCCCTCCTCTTAGTTCATGTCCATAGGTGTACATATAAATTCTTTTTTTTTAAATATATTTTATTGATTATACTATTACAGTTGTCCCATCTCCTCCCCCCCCACCCCCCTCCCTGCACACCCCTTCCCCCCACACTTCCCCTCTTTAGTTCATGTCCATGGGTCATATATATGAATTCTTTGGCTT
>VMDR010034091.1:0-11160 GCA_007922815.1 Macrotus californicus
TACACACACATACACACACTCACAATTTTGCCTATGAAGATGACAGAGTAGGCAAACGCAGTACTCACATTCTTCCACAACCACACATCAAAATTACAACTAAACTACAGAACAACTAAAATGTATTCATGTTTTCAAATTAATTTTTATATAATATATCCATGTGTTTATCGCATTGTGTCCATTCTCTCAGCTTAAAAGCAATACAATAATATTAAAAGAGAGCTTTTATACACAATTGATTAAGAAACGCAGGCTTCTGCTTAAGACGCAGAATAGATAAACACTATACTCACCTCCTCTCATGACCACTTCAAAATTACAACTAAACTATAGAACTGCCTGAAATCTAGCTGAACAGAATTCCTATAACTAAGGATATACTGAAGGAGCTACACTGAGAATGTTAAGAGGGGCAGAGACAGAGAATGGACTGGTCCCACACCCACATGTGGCAGTTAAAAATGGGGAAGGATAGTACAGCCGTGGAGGTTTCCCCTGAGGCGGGAGGGATCCCAGCCCCACACCCATTCCCCTGGCCCAGGGTCCTAGTGCCAGGAAGAAAAGTACCCATAACTTCTGGCTGTGAAAATGAGTAGGGATTGTGGCTGAGTGAGATGAAGGGCTGCTGAAAACTTCCATAATCTGGTGAAGGAAGTAGATATGCAAGTCCAGGAAGCACAGAGAGCCTGAAACAAGATGAACCCAAAGAGGCCCACACCAAGACACATCATATAAAATGCAAAAGGGTAAAGACAAAGAAAGAATCTTAAACGCAGCAAGAGAAATGCAGTTAGTTACCCACAATGGAGTTCCCATAAGATTGGCTGAGCCCTGGCTGGTGTGGCTCAGTGAGTTGAGTGCTGGCCTGAAAACTGAAAGGTCACTGGTCCAATTCCCAGTCAGGGCACATACCTGTGTTGTGGGCGAGGTCTCCAGTTGGGGGCACGCAACAAGCAACTGACAGATGTTTCTCCTGCACCCTGATATTTTTCTTCCTCTTTTTCTCTCTCCCTTTCTCTTTTTCTAAAAAATAAATAAAATCTTTAAAAAATATTGTCAGCTGATTTCTCAACAGAAACTTTGCGTGCCTGTAGGACTGACATGAAATATTCAAAGTAATGAAAAGCAAGGACCTACAACCAAGATTACTTTAACCAGCAAAACTATCATTTAGAATCAAATGACAGATAAAGAGCTTCCCAGACAAGAAAAAGCTAAAGGAGTTCATAACCACTAAACCACTATTACAAGAAATGTTAAGGGGTCTTTTTGAAAAAGAAAAAAATATTTAAAAATATGAATAATATAATGACAATAAATACATAGCTATCAACAATTACTTTAAATGCAAATAGTCTAACTGCTCCAAGCAAAGACATATGGTGGCTGAATGGATAACAGAACAAGACCCTTACATATGCTGTCTACAAAAGACTTGCTTCAGATTGAAGGACACACAGTGACTAAAACTAAAGGAATGGAAAAGATATTTCATGAAAATGGAAACAAAAGAAAAAAAGCTGAGGTGGCAATACTTATACCAAACAAAACAGACTTTAAAACAAAGGCTGTAACAAGAGACAATGAAGGGCCCAGCAATGCCACTTCTGGTTATTTACCCAAAAAAACCGAAACACTAAATCGAAAATATATATACATCCAAATGTTCACTGCAGCATTATTTACAATAGTTAAGATATGGAAGCAACCTAAGTGTCCATCAACAGATGAATAGATAAAGAAGACCTAATGGATACATATTATGGAATGTGACTCATCCCTAAAAAAGAATGAAATCTTGCCATCAGCAACAACATGGATGGACCTAGAAGGTGTCATGCTGAATGATATAAGTCAGACAGATGTCATATGATTTCACTAATATGTGTAATCTAAAAAAAAAAAAAGAATAAGCAAAACAGAAACAGACTCATAGATAAACAGAGAACATTTTGACAGTTGCCAGATTTGAGTAGGGGTATGGGGCTTGGGAAACTGGGTGAAAAGGGTGACGGGGTTAAGAGGTACAAATTGGTAGAATAAACAAGAACAATTTAAAAAATAAAAAAGTAAAAAAAGGAGTTCCGGCCAAGATGGAGGCAGAGGTAGAAACCCTTCGTTTCCTCCCACAACCAAAAGGAGGATAACAACCAACGTAAAATCAATAAACAACCAAAAGCATCAGAAAGTCAAACCGCATGGAACTCCGACAACCAAGGAATTAAAGAAAAACCAGAACAACCAGACCGGTAAGGCAGTGGACCAGGCAGATCAACTCAGAAAAACCACGGTGACGGTGACGGTGACGCAGCAGACCATAAGGGCAGGGCTGGCTCCCAGGCTCAGCAGCCTGCAGGGGAGGGGTTGACTTAAGGGGAAAACGGAGACTCAGAGCTGACTGTGGGTTACAGCTGGGGTTGCCACAGTGGGAGTTTCTCCCAGTCTCACATGAGAGTTCATTGAAAAGTGCTCTAGAGACCAGATGGAGAGCTGCATTGTTCCCTCTCTGGCCCCTCCCCCTTAAGCAGCACAGCAGAGAAGGTCCCCCTGCCTGGGTGAATACCTAAGGCCCTGCCCCCTTACAACCTATCAGCTGTGCCAGGACAAAGAAATATGGCCCAAATGAAAGAACATAGCAAAGCCTCAGAAAGTGAGTGAGGAGGAGATCACCAACCTATCTAATGGAGAATTTAAAGCCCTGGTAATCAAAATGCTCACAGAACTGACTGAGCTTGGTCAAAAAATGAAAGAACAAATGAAAGATACCCAGAATGAAATAAAGCAAACCATTCAGGGAACCAACAGTGACAGGAAGGAAACCAGGACTCAAAGCAACGATTTGGAACAAAAGGAAGAAGTAAACATCCAACTGGATCAAAATGAAGAAAGAAGAATCCAAAAAAATGATGAGGTTGAGGAATCTCTGGCACAACCTGAAATGTTCCAGTATCTGAATTATAGGGGTGCCAGAAGGAGAACAACAACAATAAGAAACTGAAAACTTATTTGAACAAATAATGAAGGAAAATTTCCCCAATCTGGTGAAGGAAATAGACTTCCAGAAAGTCCCGGAAGCCCAGAGAGTCCCAAAGAAGTGGGACCCAAAGAGGAACACACCAACTACATCATCATTAAGTTACCCAAGATTAAATATAAAGAGAAAATTCTAAAAGAAGCAAGAGGAAAGGAGAGAGTTACCTACAAAGGAGTGCCCATAAGGCTATCAGCTGATTTCTCAAAAGAAACCGTGTAGGCAAGAAAGGGCTGGAAAGAAGTATTCCAAGTCATGAAAGGCAAGGACCTACATCCAAGATGACTCTATCCAGCAAAGCTTTCATTTAGAATGGAAGGGCAGATAAAGTGCTTCCCAGATAAGGTCAAGTTAAAGGAGTTCATCATCACCAAGCCATTTCATTATATGAAATGTCAAAGGAACTTATCTAAGAAAAAGGTCAAAAATATGAACAGTAAAATGACAAAAGTCACAACTATCAACGAATGAACCTAAAAGAAAAACAATGAAAACAAAAACTAAGCAAACAACCAGAACAGGAACAGAATCAAAAAAATTGACATGACCCAGAGGGATTTCAGTAGGAAGGGGGAAGGGAGGAATAGGGGGGGAAAACATACAGGGAAGAAGCATAATTAGTAGACATAAAATAGATGTGGAGAGATAAAAAGTGGTATAGGAAACAGAGGACTCAAAGAACTTATATATATAACCCACGGACATGAACTAAGGGTGGGGGAATACTGGAGGGTTAGGGGGCAAGGTACTGGAGGGGAGATAAAGGATGAAAAATTGGGAAAACTGTATAGCATAATCAATAAAAAATACTTTAAAAAGTAAAAAAAAGAACAAATTGGTAGTTACAGAACAGTCATGGAGATGTAAAGCACTGTATGAGGAACATAGTCAATAGTACTGTAACTATGTATGGCATCAGATGGGTACCAGATTTAGTAGGGTTATCACTGCATTAGTTATATAAATATCTACTCATCGGTTGTACACCTGAAACTAATTAATATTGTTATTAATATTAACTGTAATTGAAAAACAAAAAATTAATTTTTAAAAAAACTTCTTCCCACTATTCTGAAATTTTATCATTTCAGAAACATTTATTTGAAGCAAGGCAAAGTTTCTCAAAGTAACCAATTTCATTTAAAAATTCCTCAAGGTAGTTACCTGGCATTTATTTGACCAAACTATCTGCTGGCAGTTGAGCATTTTAGTAACCATAAGTACTTGACTTTCATTTTGTATCTCCTTCATTAAGTCAATCAAGTCCCAAAAGTGACGTATAAAATAGGGTCTTTTTTTGTGCAGAAAGGAATGAGCAGTTCCCATGTTTTTTTCTTTCTCTCTTATACCAATCAAACCAGAAAAGCATTTGCTCACAATTGCACATGGTGTGACAGAGCCACTATTGACTTGTCACTGCTCTCAAAAAACTTACAGTTAAAGTTCCCTTCCTATGCAGGATAGAGCAATTTCCACTACTTTTGCCCAGGTACCTTAGAGTCTTAGAAAAGAGGTAAACAAATAAATGGGATCTCAACAAACGAGAAACAAGTACTAGACCTGTCCTTGACTACTGCAAGATTCTCCTAATCTGAGTTTCTCAGAACATAACCAGAACACTCACAGACCCCATTCAATATAGAAATTACAGGTTATTCAATTTTATCCCTATTCTCTAAACTTGCCTAAAAAACTCACCAAAAAAATCAAATATGCAACTTATCCCAAGTTGTTCGCTGTGGAAGATTTTCCCCTACTAATTCTTCATAGTGCCTCCTTGTTCTTTCTATCGGCTGAGAAATCGTTCTGCATGCAGGCACAGACTTTCCAACTATAGCTACTAATGTCTCCCCAGCATTGACTCCAAAGTTCAGAATTGCATTTCAGCAGTGCATAGGAATCAGGAGGGACCAAAGAGGGGAAAGGATTAAGAGACTGACTTCAGAAATTTTCATCAGAACTAGATGTGGTCCAGCAGCATCAAACACACTACCCCTCTCCTTTCCAATACCTCTGCCTCAACACCTCTGAGCAATATTTGAACAAGTCTGTGGGAAGACACGACCTCTGTTAATTGACCCAATTTACATATCTATCACCACAGGTAATTATTCTAGGAGGGAGAACCAAGGCCTCATTATGGTTTGCTTCCTCCACCTACTCCCTATTCCACCCAGGTAAGAAGACATTTTGCAACAAAGTTCCTTTCCAATTAAAATTCATGTTGACAGTGATTGCATTTAGCAAAATGGTTTCTATGGCTTCTGGCTTCACCTTTTCCTCCACCCCAAACTCCTGGAGGCATGTCAGATGTGAAGCCCACAGTCAAGAAGGGAGATCAGACATTGTAAATATTCAGTGTGTGACATATAAGCCAATAAACACTGTGTAAGCTTTTTATGCACATTTTTTACTTGACTTTAAGGGATCATTACTCAATGTTATTTCTCATACTGAAGAATCTAAGACTAATGCTTTGGCTTGATTTTACAGACTGAATTTCTTCTGCTGGTATAAATAGTATGGACACAGTGAAAGTACTTGAGAGAACCTAATGAACCATTTCTTACACCCCATTACCTCTAGTCTGATATGACTGAGAGTGCAGGCACTAATTATCCTTTCACAGACACCAACACAGATCTACGGTAGGTCTTAAAACACAATTTCCCACTCAACTCAACACTCACTGCATAATATATTCCTGTATTTTTCTTCTTGTTACACTTTAAACAAGAAAGGCCAAGTTCTTCCCATAACTCCTCTAAATGTAAAGGGCATAAACAGTCACTGATACTCCTTAACCTCCAGAGACCAAACAAAATTATGCACAACTGCAAATGAGGACTTTTGTTTAAAAGTTACAAAAAGCACATTTCGCAAAAGCCTCTGTCCATGGGAAAATGGTCTAAAATGAATGTAAAAAAGTTTAAAAACAAATATAACATTTCCTACCAGGTTATATGAAGGATTTTTTTATACTGAACCTTATTTATCAATATATTAAGTATATACTGCAACAGACTATCTGGTGTAATGAACATATTTTCTTCCAGCATTATACCACTCTAACTTGTGACATAAATATCTGTAGTTTCTGAAAAAGTCAGAGAATGTGCTATGACACCTATACCAGATTTGCTATACTGAAAAACAAGAAAGAACTTCACAATGAGGTAATTTAGAGACATATAAAATAAGTCTGAATATAGGTCCTCTAAGGTAACATACACATTTATGAAGGAGATGGTTAAGAGAATAGCAAACCATCTGCTTTTAGTATTTAAGCATCCTTCCATTTTATATGTTGAATAGTTTTGGTAAAGATTTTCATGATGGGAAGGAAAAGTCCTTTATCATATATCAGAAACTAAAAAAAAGTAGAAAGTAGTACTAAGTAGCCCTAGCTGGTGTGTCTCAGTGGATTAAGCACTGGCCTGAAAACCTAAAGGTCACCAGTTTGGTTCCTGATCAGGGCACATGCCTGGGTTGCAGGCCAGGTCCCTGACTGGGGACATGCAGGAGGCAGCTGATCAATGTTTCTTTCTATGTCTCCCTCCCTTTTCCTCTCTCTAAAAAATAAATAAAATCTTTTTAAGAAATTAAAATGTGAAAGAATGCATCTTAGAGCAGAGATCTCAATTGGTAGGTCATGGCACACCAAATCAGTTATAGGTGTGTTAAGGTGCACTCAAGATATTGAAGCCCTTAGGGCAGTCAGGCAGGAGTCATGTTGTGAGAAGTCTGTTAGCCCCAGTGTGTAGAATAAATAATTTACTATCGTTTCTTTCTATATGTCATGGTGTAGAAAAAGGTTGGGGGGCACTGCAAGAGAACTTTGATTCACAGGGTAATCCTGCTGAAGAACTGAGACTTTCCTTATGGAACTTGTGTAAAAAAATATGGAAAAAGTGTAAGGTTAACTGACTTATTTTGTGTATCACCCATCATATTTTAATACAGATGAGAAAGAAGAACCTAAAAGATGCACCAAATCTACAAAACCCTTGATCCTCAGGACAATGAAGTAACAAAGCTCTAATGTGTGGTTACCTAGATACTCAGGCTACACAGATATGCATTCCATCAGGTGTAGATCAAAATGAACTTCATCAGCCCTGGCCTGGTGGCTAAGTTGGTTGGAGCATCGTCGTGTACACCAAAAGGCTGGGGGTTCAATCCCCAGTCAGGACACATACCTGGGTTGCAGGTTCAAGCCCCAGGCAGGGTGCATACAGAAGGCAACAGATCGATGTTTCTCTCTCACACTGATGTTTCTTTCCCTCTCTCTCTCCCTCCACCCCTTCCTCTTAAAAAAATCAACATATCTTTGAGTGAGGATTAACAAAAAAACAAAAAAATGTATTATTGTGTTTATGACATGTACAGATACAACATGTTCAACAATATTATCACAAAAATAGGGGAAAGAGGACTTCCTGTCAAGATGGCAAAGTAGGTAAATACTTTGTATTGTGCTCACCCCCCCATTACCACATGAAAAATATAACTAATTTATAGAGCAGTCATTATTTAGAACCACCTAAAGACTAGCTGAACAGAAGTCCTATAACTAAGAATATACAGAAGAAGCTACAATGACACTGGAGGGAGGGGCAGAGACATGGAACAGGCAGTGTGGCATATAAGATTTGGGAGGGATAGCTGCGGCTATCCCCAGGTGATGAGTGAAGAGCCCGGCCCCAAATTGGGCTCCCCATCCCAGGGCAGCACTACTGGTAAAAGGAGTCCCCACAACATCTGGATATGAAAACGTGGGGATTGAGTCCAAGTGAGACAGAAGGCTGCTGGAGACCAAGGCACTCTTCTTGAGGGGGCCCACACAAATACTCAAAAGCTCACTCACTCTAATCATCAGCACAGGAGCAGCAGCTTGAAAAAATCACTAGGGACATAAGGGGAGGAATTACATTGACGAGCTTCAGGTCAAGGGCTGGCGAGTCAGGTCTCTCAGGAGACAGAACACTAGTAGGCACCATTGTTCCTTAGTGGAGCACCCCTCCCACCAGGCCATCAAATATGTGTTCCTCATTAACCAGGCTAACATATTTTGCCCCCACCCTGATGATTCCCTAAGACCCCTTTGTATCCAACTCGAATACTTGGCTTGAGCCTCTTCCAGCGGCTCCTGTACACAAATGGCCTGCCTCAGCCGCCACTGCATATTTTCTTAAAATCTCGCAAAGTTTCGAAACCCAAAACAATCAGCAGCTGGTCTCTGCATGCCCTGTACTTCTTGCTAAGTGGCCCCAGGCCCAGCACAAGTAGTAATCAATCTCAACTTGCATTGTAATTCCCATCAGGTGGCTTTAAGCCTAGTAAAAGGGGAAGGCAGTCTTGACTGAGAACATAGCTTCAGTTAAGGAGCCACAAGTGTAGCACATTATGGTGAACACCATCAGGTCCCAAGCTCTGCTCAAGTGGCAGCAGCTTTGGTTCACAGCATACCTCTCCCAAGTGCCTCTGACCCCAGCACAAGCAGCAACCAAACACGTATCACCTTGTAGATCCTACCAGGTAGTCCCAAGCCTGGCACAAGCAGTGACTGACCTTGGCCTACACCAGGGGCTGACTTTAGGCCCTACCTGGTGGCCAGCTACAGACCACAACACAGATAACACAACCTGCTCCACAAATAACACACCTAGAGGGCAGACTCAGAAGGCATTAAAGTAACTCTCATTCTGTGGGGTCAGGTCCCACACAATAGTTCCTCTGATGTAGTCATGGCCAGCCCTCAAAGCCAGTCAGCCTGAGTGTCGACGCCACCCACTGAGGTGCCACCAGCAATCAAGACTCAACTACAACAGGAAAGCATACATAATCCTGATATCTCTGGAGCGCCCAGCTCCTGTTACCAGGGAAATTATGCCACTGGGCCACAAATGACACCTACTACATAAGGCCACTCTACCAAGACTGGGAGACATACCAGATCTACTTAATACATAGAAACAAACACAAGAAGGTAGTCAAATGAGGAGACAAAGAAATATGTCCCAAATGAAAGAACAGAACAAAACTCCAGAAAAATAACTAAACAAAATGGAGAAGCAATCTACTAGATGATAGAATTCCGAATTATAAGGATGCTCAATGAGACTTCCAGCCAAGATGGAGGCGTAGGTAGACACACTGTGCCTCCTCGCACAACCAAAAGAAGGATAACAACAAATTTAAAAACAGAAAACAACCACAACTGACAGAAAATCGAACTGTATAGAATTCTGAAAACCAAGGAGTTAAAGAAGAAACATTCATCCAGACCAGTAGGAGGGGCGGAGACAGGCAGCTGGGCAGAGAGGACTCCCAGTGGGGTGGCGGCTGGCGGATCGGGGCAGGCAGGGCGCAGCTGGCAGACCAGGCGAGGTGGCTGCTGGCTGATCAGGCCGTCCCACACCCACATTCGGATAAACTGGGAGGAACAACTGGGGAGCAAGACAGACTCGGCAACTCAGAGGTCCAACGCGGAGAAATAAAGCCTCAAAGCCTCTGATTGAAAACTCCTGTGGGGGTTGAAGCGGCAGCAGAGGGAGAAACTCCCAGACTCAGAGGAGAGCTCATTGGAGAGACCCACAGGGTCCTAGAACGTACACAAGCCCACTCACCTGGGAATCAGCACCAGAACGGCCCAATTTGACTGTGGGTAGCACTGAAAGTCACTGAAAACCAGCAGAGAGCAGAGCGAGCGGCATTGTTCCCTCTCAGACCCCTCCCCCATGTACAGCGTCACAACGCAGTGACATGGCTGCCCCGCTCTGGTGAATAGCTAAGGCTCCGCCCCTTACTATGTAACAGGCATGCCAAGACAACAAAAATGGCCGAAATGAAAGAATAGATCAAAGCTCCAGAAAAAATACAACTAAGCGACAAAGAGATAGCCAACCTGTCAGATGCACAGTTCAAAACACTGGTAATCAGGATGCTCACAGACGGTTGAATTTGGTCACAAAGTATATGAACAAATGAAGGCTATGCTAAGTGAAATGAAGGAAAATGTACAGGGAACCAACAGTGATGGGAAGAAAACCAGGACTCAAATCAATGGTGTGGAACAGAAGAAAGAAAGAAACATTCAACCAGAACACAATGAAGAAACAAGAATTCAAAAAAAATGAGGAGAGGCTTAGGAACCTCCAGGATGTCTCTGAACATTCCAATATCCGAATCATAGGGGTGCTAGAAAGAGAAGAGGAAGAGAAAGAAATTGAAAACTTATTTGAACAAATAATGAAGGGGAACTTCCCTACTTTGGCAAAGGAAATAGACTTCCAGGGAGTCCAGGAAGCTCAGAGAGTCCCAAAGAAGTTGGACCCAAGGAGGAACACACCAAGACACATCATCATTACATTACCCAAGATGAAAGATAAAGAGAGAATCTTAAAAGCAGCAAGAGAAAAGGAAACAGTAACCAACAAAGGAGTGCCCATCAGATTGTCAGCTGATTTCTCCAAAGAAACCCTGCAGGCAAGAAGGGGCTGGAAAGAAGTATTCCAAGTCATGAAAGGCAAGGACCTACATCCAAGATGACTCTATCCAGCAAAGCTATCATTTAGAATGGAAGGGCAGATAAAGTGCTTCCCAGATAAGGTGGAGTTCAAGGAGTTCATCATCACCAAGCCCTTATTATATGAAATGTTAAAGGGACTTATCTAAGAAAAAGAACATCAACAATATGAACAGTAAAATGACAACAAACTCACAGCTATTAACCACCGAACCTAAAACAAAAACAAAAACAAACTCAGCAAACAACTAGAACAGGAACAGAATCACAGAAATGGAGATCACATGGAGGGTTATCATCAGGGGAGCGAGTAGGGAGAGAGAGGGAAAAGGTACAGGGAATAAGAAGCATAAATGGTAGGCAGATGATAGACAAGGGGAGGTTAAGAATAGTATAGGAAATGTAGAAGCCAAAGAACTCATATATATGACCCATGGACATGATCCAAAGAGGGGGAATGTGGGTGGGAGGGGGTGCGCAGGGCAGAGGGAAATAAAGGGGGGGGAAATGGGACAAATGTAACAGCATAATCAATAAAATATATTTTTTTAAAAAAAGATCATACATCATGATCAAGTGGGATTCATCCCAGGAATGC
>VMDR010034092.1:0-11160 GCA_007922815.1 Macrotus californicus
TTCAGCTATTCTAGAAGAGTTTACCTGAGGTTTTAGCTTTTACTTATTTGCTCCTTTGAGGCAAACGTTTATGGTAAAAGCAGCTGGAATAAATATTCAACTAAAAGGAAGAAATGAAGGATGTTGCATTTGAATATACAATTCCATCATCTCTTCCATCATTTCTCTTGCTACCTGTAGCTATTTCAAAAGGGGGGGGGGGCGGGTGGTGAGAGAGAGAGGGAGAGAGATTATAGCAAAAGCTTGAGTCTGCTATATGTTGTTGTCCATGGCTCTAAGCAGACATCTGGTTTATATTTTCTGTCTGCTTCAGAATTTTACTGGCTCTTAAAAAACATAATAGGAAAAGTAAACCATGAATTTAAAAAAAAAGAAGCTATTTGAGAATTTAGACTGAGGAGTAAGAATGAAGTTGCAGCATGAACAATAAGTAGAATGACCTATGTCCCTCAGAGGAGATAAGGAGACCTAAATCCTCTGTGCAAAGGCGCATGTGCATCTGTGAGTGTGTTCTTTGGGAGCTGAGGCCTGCACATTTGTCTCTCTCTTGTATCAGAATAAAACCATTAGGACAAGGAGCTTCCATTCTGTTTAAGCTCTCCTATTCAGGTATGTTACCTCTTTGCTGCCTTCTCTATTTGACTAAGGAGAAGAGAGGAGAATCTGGAAAAACCTGAGGTGTATTTAAACCAAGTAAAAAAAAAAAAAGAACAAAAAATGCAATGCTTACATTCTTATTTAGATTCGTAATTTACTTCCTACCTTAACCAGACTGTCATAAATCTAGTTAACAATGTTGTGATGTGATTTCAGGAAGTGATACTAAATAATTTTGAATTTAGAAAGCATAGCTCTGAAAAACAAACAAGCAAGCAAAATCCAAAATGAGACGGTGGCAAATAATATTTTAGGGAAAAAAGTCTCCTGAGACTGAGTGAGGGCTAGAGGAGTCACACCAAGACCAAGGGGAGCCATACAGCATCTGCTGTTTCTGGACTTAAATCTGTGTTTGCAAAGAACTGATAATGTTCAGAACTGCTTTAATGAATCATCCATCCTATTAGTGTATCCCAAATCTTAAGCAGTATACAACTCAATAAAATATCAATATGGAGATACTTATTTATTTTCTTTCAAGAAGCACTTTTATTCAGAAATGCATTCAAGTTCTCAAAGCTTAGTGACATTTAGCTTAGCACAATGCTAAGCACAACGCGTGTCCTTCCTGCACCAGAATTAACAAGTAGTTTTGTGCACTCTCCTCCAGGGATTTGGATGTAGACATAACAGTTTGTCTAATGTTTTTTGCTTTTTAATTATTATGCCTTATTTTGTTCTATTTTCATACCTGAGAAACATATGACTGGTCAAGAAAATAGATTTTGTCCATTAGAGATTTTAATGATTTGCCCATGCTGAGCCATAAATTGATGGAGACAGAGAGATAGAATAACTCTGTTAAGGGGACGTGGTGTTCGAAATGGCTCATTCTGAGGTCTTCAGCTTCTTCCTTACAAGGCCTATGAATAGTGTTTCAGAAACTGCTTGATCGGTGCTTCTAGTTCCACTTTGGATTCCATTAATTTAATTTCCTTTATATTTTAATAGGGATATTAACAAATACAAAACATATTCATATTTTCTTATCCTATTTCACACTGTCAGGGTTGTCCATTCTGCATTCAAATAACTTTCTCTTTTGCTTTCTCTCTCTCTCTCTCTCCCCTTTCCTCCCTCACTCTCTTCCTCCCTCCCTTCCTTCCTTCCTTCCTTCCGTCCTTCCTTCCGTCCCTCCTTCCTTCCTTCCTTCCTTGGTTCAAATATCATTTCTGCCACTTCTTGTGTGATCTTGGACAAAGATGTACCTCTATTTTCTAATTTGTACAAAGGGAATGGCAATGGCATCTTGTCTTAGAGGGGTTTTGTGGTGTTAAGTGATCTGGCACACTTAAAGGGTTTCGAATGATGTTTGGCCCATTGTAGACAGGTTAGTTGTTGTAGGTGGGGGTGGGAAGGTAGAAGGCACTGGTGTGGTTCTGAGACAGTGGGGTTAAATGAGAGAGCTGTACTGATTTTGTTTGCACAATGCTCAAATCTTATTCATGAGAAAACATTTTTAAGTGCTATTATTGTGCTCTTTAAGGCTTCTTTTGTGGTAGTACAGAGAACAATATGCTTCTGTGGCCAGGGAAAATCTACCAGCAGCCAAATCAATAAATAATGTGTAATAACAATAAAAAGGGATAGTGATATGCTCATGAGTTGAGAACTGACATGTTATTTAGTACAACCTTTCTTGAGGTCAATTTGGCAACGTGCATCAAAAGGCTTAACATTTGCCTGCTTTTTGACATAGAAATTTCACTTTGAGAAATTATTCTTGAGGACATACCCTAGGAATGTGGGAAAGATTGGGGTCCAAGAGTATTCATTGGAGTAGTGTTTGAAAGAGCAAAAGTTGGGAATCACCTACCACTCAGTTAAGCAAATTATAGTTCTTTGAAACTATAGACTACTATACTATAAAAAAAGTATTTACTGACATGAAAGACGATCATAATATAGTGGTAAATGAAAACAGAAGCTTCAAAAGCATCAGGGTTCAATTTGTACATGGCATGGCAGAAAGGGGAGGTTAGGGGGCCAGGTACCAATATACTATAATGGTCCTCTTTGGATTAGATAGGGTGTGGCTTTAATGTTTTTATTTTCTTTTTCTGTATATTCTGATTTCTGATAGTAGACATAAACTGCTTTTTAGTTTTAACTAAACTGTCAAATATAAAATGAAAGTCTCCCAGAGCCCAAATCTTACATTTGGTTGTTAAAAATTCTGAAAACATTCTCTGTGAGCACACATTGTATAAGGATTTGGGCTTCCGGAAAGCTAGCAAACAAGACTATGCTACTACAAGCAGTCAGGTCTTTACTTTCTCATCTGTGGTTACAGTGATGAGGAAACAACCTCCGTGGGTCAGATAAAATCATGAATGTGAAGGTGCTCTGAAGCTGTACCAGGGCATTCGGAAGATATTCATCTAGAACAGTAACTCACTTAGTCCTGATAAAGAGAGGGATAAATGATGAATGAAGACCCAAAGGTGAGGATTCTCTCTACCCCATTTTGTGCAGAACTATGGCTTCACAATATGACAAGATCCACTCACCTTGTGAAGTAAGTACTCAAGAACCCAATTGCTTAAGAGCTAACTGCACATGTCAGCTAACAGTAGAGTTCAGATTTTGTAAAACAAAAATAATCAAAGTAAGAAGATAATCAAGGAAAGATTTTCTAGGTATAGATTTAGCCTGTCACTCATAGCAGCAAATAAGCACGTCATAGGGGAATGCTCTATCACTAGAAACTTCCTAGGTGCCTTGCTATGGAACTGTATGACATTAAGGATCATGACTTGCTCATATCAGAACAAACCCTCTGCCAGTATTAGGCATAAGAGATGCTTCATTTAAAAAACTCTAAAACTTATGTGTTTCTGCATTAAGTAAAAAGTGTGGCTTAAAAGTAATAGCTAAAACATATTTATCGCTTGCTCACTATTTCACAAAAATTGTGCTAAATACTTTTTTGCATTATTTTATTTTTTTACTTTATTATTTGTTTATTTCTAATAAAAGTAAATTCTCAAAATTTAAAAATTATCAAAAGAGTGAAGCGAAAAGTAAATTTTCCCTAATACATATTACTATAGCCACCTGTTTTTCCTACACATGGACAAACACAGTTGTCACATTAAAAAAAAATTATGCTGCTACAATTGTTCCTGCTTTTCTTCCCTTTCCCCACCTCCACCCCGCCCCATGTTTTCTCCTCCCCAAGCCAATCCCCATATTATTGTCCACATCCACGAGTTGTGCATAATTGTTCTTTGGTTAATCCCTTCACCGTCTTTCATACCGTTATTTTACTTAGAGGTTCCCAAAGTCTTATTTCTAGGCTGGCAGCACTGGCATCATCTGGTAAACTTTTAAGGATCTAAGCCTTTGGGCTTCATCATAAACTTTTTGCATCAAAAACTCTCGAGGTGGGATTCAGAAAATTGTGATTCAATAATCCCTCCAGGTGATTTACATGAATGCTCTATTTGAAAACTGATCTGAAATACCTCTCATTATACTGGTACTCTCCCTATGCTATAGCTGAGGGAACTAAAGCTTAGACATTTGAAGCACCTTGTCCAAGGGCACAGAGTAAATACTGAATCCAGGGCATGAAACCATGTCTCCCCATTTGCTAAGTGAGTGAACACTACCACTATTTAACATAAAGATTTATTTCTCCTTTTATCTCCAGCATAAGTGGCAGCATGAGTAGTGTTGAGATGGAGAGACTCAGAAAAGGCTGGGGCCCAGGATTCCAAACATTTTCTTGCCTTGATGCTGCCACTAGGCCCCTTCCACAAGTGATTTCTGAGTGAGAAACATGCCCAGGTGTGTGGGCCAGGCAAGGAATGGTGGCTTTGGCTCCAATCCCCAGCGTCGATCTTTACATCTCATGAGCTAGACTGAATTATATAAAGCAGGGACTTCATCAGCTTGATGGCCAGCTCAGTACCACAACTGAGACTGGGGGTGACTCCCTAGGTGACTTAGATATATTTTGATATACTCATCATTTATTGAGAAATGTTTGCTTATGAAATACTAATCATTTAAATGAATATCCAAATTTCAAGTGTACCATAAGTTCAACCACAAGAAATATATAGTCTATGTTTTGGTCTAGAAATAACTAGATTATGTTAAATTAATCCTGTCCCATCAATTTCCTTTACAGAACCACAATTTAATATTACCTTCAATATTCACAAATCTCAACATAGTTGGATATAGGGATATACTTTGCACAAATTCCCTCTCCAAGATTTTCCAGTATTCTTTAGGAAATGCAAGTGTGTCTTTACAATTTAATGACCTTGTTGCTTACTGGAGCACACAGCCAGCCAGGTTCCCTCTGATCACTGTCTTGGTGACAGAGCTGCCACTGTGGCTGTGCTGAAGCTTGGTTCCCACTAAGGAAGCTACTCTTGGTTCTACTGAGTGTCATATGGCCCATTGCTCTTCTGAAGCTGTACAATACTGTAGCAGTTCAGGCAACTTTCATAAGAGGGGAGGGAAAGCTTTCTCCCTCTATATTATGCTATTGGGGTTTGCCACAGCAGGAAGTTTTGGCCACAGGCATGGAGTTCAGTGAGAGAGTCCTTTCAGCTCCTTTGTACAGTGTTCCTCTTGAAGGCCCTAGAGTTCTTGGCATAGGACAGGTTTTTGTGGCTAGAAACCCCCACTTCCCTTGGACAGACATGCCTTGGTTGGGGCCTGGGAGCCAGATTTCTTTCTCCTGCACAGCAAGTTCTCTTTCAAGGCTTTCATGGGCCTTATCCACAGCTGGGCTTGGGTTCAAGGCCCTCTGGCCCATTAGACTGGCTGGTATGTCTGCACATCTCTGCTCTTAGTAGAAGGCTTTTTTTTTTTCCTTTTCAAAGGTTTTCTAACCCACAGAGCACATAAGTAGTTGTAACTGGATAAATGTAGGAGGGGTATGAAGAGGCCACAGTATCACATTTGTAGAACTAGGATATCATCGGTCCATTATGCTATTCAATGTCCCATGTATAAAAATGCTCATGGGAATTTTTCCTTAAGACTAGTGTTTACCAAATACTCATTTGCCAGGTACTGAGGTACATATACAGGGTCTGGCAGAAGTAACATCTGCTTGAGTGTGGTCGATAGGGTAATAATATGAGTGTAATAATTTATAGGTTTAATTTGAATATTTCACCTAAAATGTCATATAGTGTGCCTGAGTGTCTTATTGTTGTGTTACAGAATTACATGCTTATGATTCTGTAACAAAAGATTTTGTAATAAAGAGGAGCGTTATTTGTGCCAGACCCTGTGTACGTGCACGCGTGTGTGTGTGTGTGTGTGTGGGTGTACTGGTGATGTAAAGATAAGACATGGCCGTTCCCTTCAGGAAACCCAGATGTCATGAAGGATACAATTAGAGTACCATCTGAGAAATGCTGTGGTAGGGCATTCAGGCTTGTTTTGACTCTTGCCTGGACACTCACTCTGCCACTGCCTAGTTTTTAGAAGGCTCTTTCCTATAGGTCACAGCTCAGCTCAGCTGTCATTTTCTGAGCAGAGTTCTAGGTGAAGCAAGCCACCACTATGCCTCTCCCTCCCTGCTCTCCTCCCATGTTATCAACCCTTGATTATGCCTTTGTGTCTTGTTTTCCTTGCCTTGTACTTAACAGTATCTGAAATGATTCTATGTGTAATACAAACTCTGTGAGGGCAGAAGCTGTCTGTCATATGCATTGCTGAATCCTCAGTGCTTATAAATGTGTTTCCAATAAAATCATGAATGCAATGACACAGATACTCTTGTGTTACTGAGAAGCTGGAGATGGCCTGAGCTGCATTTTGAAACACTGTGACAGGAAGGGAAGAGTCTGGGAGGCTGTGTAGGTAGACAGAGCCACCCGGGGGGTGGAGGGGGGGTTCTCTGAGAGCTGTGGGAAGGCTCAGCACTGTAGGTGCTGGGGCATACAGTGCTAGAAGGGGAGGTTGGCTGAGCATCCAGGAGCCACATCAGCGAGGAGTAAAAAGTTTTGCAGGTGTTAAAAGTCGCTACATAGACATTCAGGAAAATCAAAAGTTATTTATCCAACTGGAATTTGTAGCACAAGTTTCCTGGGTTTCTCAGCCGTGAGAACCTGGAATTGCTGCCTGGGCTTGTCTGATGGGGGACAGCGAGGCTGGGCTCTGATGCGCGTTGCTGTGCTATTGCAGGCCAGTGTCCACAGAGGTGTTCATAATGGCACTCTGCACATTAACTTGCCTTTTCCATCCTTCCCTTTCATGTGCTTTGGATCCACGCAGAACCTGGGAGCCAGGGGTGACCACTGTCACAACATGGCATTTTTACAAGGCCATGTTGTGGCTTGTTCACCTCTTGTGAGCTGGGTGTGGGGCCAAAGATGGGGAGACATTCGTGTTTCTTCAGAAGCTGAGAACTGCAGATGCAATTATTGTTTTCTGCCTTGGTTCTTTCATACTTTAATTATGTTTCTGACTATCCACTGAGCTCAGACTGTAGGAGTCATGTCACGTTCACCTTTGTCTCGCCAACATCTAACAGTGTTCTGAAAATTCAAGCTCAACACTGAAGTGCAAATAAATGTTGTGATCAGAGTTACATTTTGCTTTTGACTATGTTCTTCCAGGTCCTGGGCAGATGCGTTAGATTTTGTTTGTGATCTGTGTAAACTGCTTCGTCTTTAAAGTTAAATCTGAAGAAAAAATGTTGAGTGGAATTTCATTGACTTTGGAAAAACTCTCCCAGGTTGTCTGTCACCAGCCCCAGGCAGCAGAAGTAGCACCGCTTGCAAAATAGCCAGACCTGGTACTGAATCAGGGTTCTGACGTGACCCAGGGATAAAACCTGGCAGATAGCTGCACGACAATGAACCTTAATTTCCTGCTCTATTAAATGGAGGCAATTAAGCTGTTCAGTACATAGGGTTGTTGTGAATATTGAAAGGAGCCAATAGAGGAAGAAAGTGTTGCACTCTGCCATGTAAGCACCCAGGAGTGCCAATCTCCAAATTTTACTTTCCTCCATGAAAATTAAGAAAGAAACATCCCCTATAAAGCAGTGTGTCACGTGAAAATGTTTATCCTACAGTAACGCCAATGTGTGAATTTCTTGAGTAGTTTTAGTAGATGCTCCTCAAAGCTACCCTGATTTCTTGGTGGTCTCAACACTTTGGTGGTATAGGAGCATACACAATGTCACTCTGCTGGTGAGAACAGTGCCCACAGAGAGCTCTGCTCCCAAGCACTGAATGTGAGCTGTGGGCTCCCCCTGGTAATTCTGTATTGCACATGAGCATCAGGAGAAAAACAAGCATTTTGCTTAAAACTGCAGAAGCTTCAATGTTTGTTTAATGATTACTACAGCTTGCTTTGTAATTATGATTGCATGGGCCATCCTGCCCAACCCAGGAAAATTTCGGAATGTACTGACAGTAATTTACATCAGTGTGGTTTTGTCTGGATGCTTAGGTCTTGGTCTGTGGCCTGCCTGCATGCTCCATTGCCTGCCTGATGGACCCGCTCCCCATCTGCACTATCGGTCCCCTTCTGGATGGCACACTGCAGAATGAATATTGAGATTGTGTGAAAGACAAAGGAAAGAGAATGTGTGTTGGAAAAGAGAGAATGGAATCAGTAAGAAATTTCTTTCACTGTATTTTTAGCTTTTAAATCAATGAAAACAAATCACTACATTTTTCTTTTAAGACATTGGAATATAAAATAAATACAAATTAGGCACGTTGGTGGATAGCTGAAGTTTTAACAGAACTTGAAAAATTCCTGTAGACTTCAGGTAAACTTCTGTGAATGTTTCCTTTTGACTGTGTGTTTTTAGATAATTGGAAACTAATTTAAGTAGCTTTCCATGGCTTATGGTTACTTGTAAGCATGTTTTATTCATGATGACAAACTTTCTTCAAAAAAATAGAAGCACTATGACTGAGTCATATTTAGATCTTGGGGGAATGATAAAGTTAAGGGAAAACAGTAACTGAGTATCTAGTTTCTGTCTATTGCTTTTGAAAACGTGCCACATCCTGAAAGGAAATTCTGCTTATGTGTGCCACAGTCTCCAAAGGAATATGAAGATGTTGGTTAAGTTCTTCAATAAGCCAGTCCCAAAGAATTTCCTTTGAATTTGTTTTATATGCTTCTTCACTGAAAAGCTTTAAGTTATAACTCTGCTTTTCCCTTTGAAAATAAACTCAGCTCATTAATTGTATTTATGGGAGAAAGTAGTAAATGTCCCAGAATGAATACACAGCAATAATTTACTTGGAGGGAACTGCTACTGCCTGTAAATTTTTCCCACTGGCCTCTCCTGGTTTGTGACATCAGCCAGTCTCACAATGAATCACTGTATTGTGTGCCATCAGGTCCCTCTCTATGTAAATTTCCACTGAATGCTTATCCAATAAGATGATTACTTATTGAATATTTTCTTTGCTGACTTTCTAGGAGATTAAAAATAGTTCACATTTTATAGGAAGGGCCTTGGTTTATCTGAGTTGCATATCCATTTGGATTTAGAAAGACTTGTGTACTACTGGTAGAATGTGGGGTGGATACTGGGAATCTCTTTGCATCAAGAATTGAAGGGCCTATAAGAAAACCTCATTCTGTGGAGGAGAGACTTGGATACATGGGTTTGACCTGATATGTGGCCATCCTTTGCACTTAGATAGATGAGGCAACTCTCATGCATTATAGTGTAACACTAGTTCAATTTATCCACACTTGAGTTCTAGGAAGACAAAGGAACATGAGTAAAACAAAACAACTATCTTTATACACAAAATCTCTGTGACATGTTAGGATCAAAGATAGCTTTTCTTTGGGGTCAGAATAGTAGACATAGCTGTAAAGATGGTGGAAAGCAAACTCCACTTCTGCAAGGGGCCTGGCATGGGTGAAATGGAGCTCAAGATAACCAGGTGAGGAGCAGTGAGAATCCCAAGGCCACAGTGGTGGTAGAGGCCCTCAGCCATGTCATATCAGTGCTGAGAAGAGATCTGGGGCTTGAAGGAGTGGGGAGTCACAGTCTTGGGCATGATCTCATTGCCTACATTCTTCCTGTAGGGTAGATGAGGCTTCCTCATGCAATGTTGGGAATAGCTGAAGCCAATAGACTTAGTGGCTGCCCAACTGTGCTGGTCCTTGGAGACTTGGAAACAGGTGTGAGGTGACTATGAGGACATGAGGCATACGGTGTCCATACAGGCCTGGGAAAGCCAGAATAATGCTGTTTATTACTAATCCTGAGACTTCATTTCTGCCTCCAGGCTGGTGTAGCCAAAAGAAATGAGGATAACTTATCTATACTTAAAGTAATTTCCCCTTTATCCAACTTACACTTGATATTAATACTATATTAGTGGGTTAAAAAGTCACAAATCCAGTTACAGACATTTTCTGTCTCATTTTTGGAGAAGGATTTGGCTGTAACTTACTATGTGTTATCAAATTTGCAAATGGTTTTCCAAAGAAATATCACTTGATCTGGACAAATTATATATGATTTCCTAAACTTGTGTCCGTCTGTCTCCTATGTCAAAATGTCTACTTTTCTAAAGGCTCCTATGCCTTCAAATTTAGAAGTTATAGTAAGATATAAGATTATGTGGGTTTCACATCCAGAGATAAGATAACAAAACAATTAAAAACTAAAATCCTATTTATGTTCATTTGAAAAGGATGAAGGCTAGAATAATGACACCAACATACTTAAAATGCCTTTAAGGCCTTTTCTCTGATTTCTTAGTGATCAGACCCTGAGTTCCCCTGAGGTCATCTTAGTTGTTTGGACACAGGCTTGCATTTCAAGTTTTGTTTTTATCTTCTACCCATTATTTGAATCTAATGATTTTATTTTTAAATAAACGAGATATTGTCACAAATATTTCAATAGATTCCAAAAAAATATCAACAATTAAAAACAAAAAGCAAATTCCATGTAAACTATCTTACAAAATTAAACTACAAACCATTAGCAAAGAAGTACACAGACACACCCATACCATCTTCTGTCAGTTCTAGCAAGTCCTTGTCCCACTAAAGCAGCTCTATGATAACTTAAAAATAAATGATGAAGGAAGCATCAAACCTGTGAGAGGTCATCAAAGAGAAACAACAGAGTGTAGGACCCTAGATACACATGTTATGAAGATGAATGATGTATGCTCAACTGATGTATGAACTTATAACAGTGAAATAAGTTAAGAAAAGTAGAAATTAATTATTAAATACATAACTTGAAATTAAAGACATAGAAAACTTTCAAAATAAAAAGATACTAAAAATCAGAACTTGGTGTGTAGGTAATAATTATTAACATGTATCTTTTTGACAAGTTTGATAGAAAAATTAGAGAACATGGGCAATGAAAATGTAACTGCAGAAACTGAAGCAATTAAATATTTTTTAAAAATTCAGCAAAAAGCTTAATGCAAGCAATTTGAAAACCTACATCAAATAAATACTTTTTTAGTTAACATTAACCTAAGAAGAGCCAAAAACAGGAGAGACCAAGTAGTGGTT